>JARVZY010011505.1:0-68455 GCA_030686995.1 Artemisia argyi
CAAATGGTCCATCAGTGTCTACTTGAATTGATCAAGATGCTCATCTCTATACATCTAGGTTCTGCAATCGACAATTCTTTTGAAGTGAATTCATTTGCTCCTCTTAAAGATGCTCCGTTCAAAAACCTATGTGTTCCTGAATCTTCTACTGAGACATCTTCTTCAAGGGATACAAACACGGCGTCTTCAGGTTCCTACCCTCAACCACATCACAATCTCATAAAACGGACTGATGATCATCCGATTGACAACATTATTGGGAATCCTTCTCGATCGATGTTCACACGAAGGAAACTTACCACCTTTGCCTTGTGGTGCTGTTATAATTCCACACTATCCAAAGTCGAACCCAAAAACTTCAAGACTGCTATCTCTAGAAACTGTTGGGTTAATGCGATGCAAGATGAAGTTCGCAAGTTCGATCGACTTGAAGTATGGGAATTGGTATTACCTCCAGACTGTGCAATGATTATAGCTCTTAAGTGGATCTTCTAAGTGAAACTTGATGAGCATGATGTCGTTCTGAAAACAAGGCAAGGCTTGTTGATAAGGGATATAGTCTATAGGAAGGCATTGATTTAGAGGAATCTTTCACTCTGGTTGTTCGTATGGAAGCTATTAGAATGTTTCTCGCCAATGTTGCAAGTCAGAACATGATGGTCTATCAAATGGATGTCAAAATTGCATTTCTAAATGGCGAGCTGAATGTAATTCTTTAGTTCAGTCAACCTGAAAGATTTGTGGATCTTGATCATCCGACCCATGTCTATCGTCTGAAAAGGGCTCTTTATGGCCTAAAGCGGGCGCCTAGGGCATGGTACGATACACTGTCAAAGTTTCTCCTGGCAAACGGATTCTCCAAAGGTGTGGTGGAACAAGTTGAGAAAGGGGTAGTGGAACTTTACTTCGTGAGGAATGAATTTCAACTGGCTGACTTATTTACAAAGGCTCTTCCGCAAGAAAGATTTCAATTCATTCTTCCGAGACTTGGAATGAAGAGTCTTACGCCAGAATCTCTCTAAAGTCTTTAGGAAGAAAATGGTGAGTAAATGGATTTTCCTTACATATCCTTTGTACATAGTTGATAACAAAAAGGAAAATAGAAAAATATAAAACCTATAAAAAACCATAAAAATCTGAAAAATCATAAAATCAAAAAATATTCTTCTTACGACATCTCTCTTGTGTAATCAATATTATGTACGTTTCTAGAAATGTCATTCAATAATGACACGGAAACATACATATGCTTGAGCAAGAGTTTTTTTCTTTTTAATAATGTTTTTCTAAAACATGTCGTTTCTAAAAATATTCTTTCAAGATGGCTTGCTATTACTTCAGATAGCAACCCGCTTTTCAAAATGGGGAAAGCATGTCGCCAAAAAGATGGTTGTTCCTCTCACTGGGTGATGTTCACCCGGGCATGAATTACTTTATATCCGTGTTTCATCGACTTGATGTACATTTCAGTGCATCATTTCTTGTATAAGAAGAGAAGACTTCTTTACATCGCAAATACTTTCCCTTCTATGATTCTTCTAGGGGGTATTAGTACTAAACTTGGTGGTACCATGATTTTTGAAATTCAATCAGACTTGAAATTTTTCATTAAATTTGCCACTCAATTGATGACAAACAAGTTTAAATTTTTCGTTAAAATTTTAAATTAAGAACGGGTCATCAATTGAGGGGGAGAGTGATTTCAAATTTCTATATCATCAAAACAAGATCTTTGTACATAAAAAGCAGTAAATGAAATGTGATTGTTATGTGTCAGTATATGAATTTTTGATGAGTTTCTCGTTAAACTCTCAATCATTTATAAACTCATCATTTCTGACACATAACATGCTCCCGCAAGGATTAACGGGGAGCAATGTATCGTCTCATAATCAGTTATTCTTAAATCTGACCACATTTTTCTCCCAAAATCTTTGAACTTATTTAAATCACTTAGGATCACAAATCTCAAAGGGTTTGAAATTTTTGATCGGGGGAGAAAATGTGATTTAAATATGAAAATCTGATTAAAACGTGATGTTTTGAACCTAAATGTATGCTCTCCCATATGTGCTAAACTCTTTTGTATATCGATGCACATATTGAGGGGGAGCAAATGCTTTGTGGAAAATGGATCCTTGCATCTTATGTGATCGAGACTCAGACTTAACGATGTTTTGAACCTAAATGTATGCTCTCCCATATGTGCTAAACTTTTTTGTATATCGATGCACATATTGAGGGGGAGAAAATGCTTTTGTGGAAAATGGATCCTTGCATCTTATGTGATCGAGACTCAGACTTAACGATGTTTTGAACCTAAATGTATGCTCTCCCATATGTGCTAAACTCTTTTGTATATCGATGCACATATTGAGGGGGAGCAAATGCTTTGTGGAAAATGGATCCTTGCATCTTATGTGATCAAGACTCAGACTTAACCAATTAATTGACGAAACAAGGATTGTCTTCAATCGAAAGGACTAGTCTTGGACGGGTAATAACTTCAAACTGGTCTAACCAGTGATGTAAGCGTGTCTCGAAAAGGACTTGTCTGAGTAGAGCGTACCATTTCGAGAAACCTTGTGTGGATTTGATTGGGCCTGGTAATAACTTCAAGCTAGTCTAACTAGTGATGTAAGTGTGTCTCGAATGCCCGTTCATATTCACTCAAGGTGGATCAATTCAAAAGTGCAAACTCTTCCCGACATGTGTAAATTTTCGAATTAAAACATATGAGCACATGTTAAGGGGGAGCATTTGAAAGTCTATAAAACTCTCAAAGTGTTAGAAAAATGAGTTTCTTAATCAAAAGCACTTTGAGAGAATTTTCAATGATTTGGTTACATGGCGATTGTGGAAAGATCCCAAAAGACCGACCTTGCATTTACTTTATTGAAATTATAAGGATGGCAAGATTAGGTAATCGTTCCCACGATCCCGCCAGAGCCGGAGGGATCTACCCAGGGACAATCCACTAGATAGTGTAGAAGTCCTTAGGTATGATTGAGAAAAGGAGAAAAGTGAGAAAGAAAAAAGTGCCGACTGAGATAGAGCTAGGACTGGAACCAACCCAACAAGGTTCTAGTGATGAAGTCTCTGTAAGCATTGAAGGGGTTGAAGAATTAAAAAGAAATGAAATGAGAAAGGGTGAAAACAAATAGCCCTCCAATTATTCAACCTTAGGGCAGAAACCGGGTTCAACTCATCTGCTACTAGTTGTTACTAAGGTAACACCGGTATTCAAGACAAGATGTCATGGACCCAGTGACGCACTGCACTAAACCTTCTAACCACTCAAGTTCTTTTAAAAGGACTTGTTTCATTCTCACGGGGAACCGGTGTAATCTATTGACTTATCTCTTAGAGATGGTTGATATTGAAGCAGGAGACCCCTCCCTAGTCTTCGTATAGGATAACTAAAATGCACTATTGAGTCTAGAGCCTCGAGATGCATCATAAGATCTCTTAGGTACACTCAACCTTTATACATTGGTTGTTCAACATCAAGTACACCAGATGTAATATTTTGAGTCCTTCGCAGATCTTAGCAATCTGCCAAGAACACTTATGAGGGAATATACTTATGTATTTCCCAATGATTGAGTGGAAACTCCTGCCAGGGTCAACCTCAAATAGCCCTGACAGCAGGTCACTTCGGTAATCTCTTGTGGATTACGCTTAGTGTTTGTGGTGGTGTTCGTATATGGTCTACAGTCGTGGGGTGATCTCCAGCGACTCACCTAATCATTGATGTACTTCGGTATGTCAGTGAAAGCCCTTTCGGGGGTATCCAATTAGGAATGGCCTTGGCAAGGATTAGAGAAAGTCTTCACACTATGCTGTTGACGATCTCGAAGTCCGAACCTGTAAATGCTGGTATGTTTATTACTAACAAAATTTCATGCAGCATACCATACCAACCTTATCACTTTGATTGGTGGTAACCAGTCAGATAATTATTAGTCAACCACTTGTGAATGGTCAACCATAATAGTCAAACAGCTTAGGCCAATGCTTCCGTGGAATACAGTGTTTCCCCGGGTCATTATGTCCCAACGAGGTGTGCGAAGGTATTAAAAACGAATCTGGGATCGGGTGATTTATGAACAGGAAAGGGTATAAGTGTGAGTGATTGACTACACTAAGGATTTATAAAACAAAATAGCTTAAATAAGCTATTAGAATGATTACGTGAAAGCTAGATATTTAAAAACGATTAAAAACCTAAAACGCGTATGTTTAATATTTAAACGTAAACCTACGAAACAAAACGATTTTAACTAAAGTAGGAATTTGCATGCCTTAGGGGCTTAAATGCAAATTAAACAGACTTAAAATATTTACTTTATAATTACTAACTTATTTAAAAGTTAAGAAAACCTAAAAATGTAAAAAGAAATAAAAATGTACGTTTAAATTTAAATAAACGTAAACGTACAAAATAAAACGTGAGTTTTAAGAAATAAAAGGCCTACGGATATGAAAATTATATTTTTACAATCCTAATAATATAAGAAAATTATTGGAAATTTAAAATTATTTTTACAACTATTTAATTAATTATTATTAATTAATTACTAATTTAATTATTTAATAATACACTAAATAATAAGAAAATGTAAAATAAGTCTAGAAAAATAAAATTAAAACTTAGAAAAATCTAAAATATTATAAAACTTATTTTAAAACTAAAATTATATTTTTCACACTATTTATGTATATTTATAATTATTTAATAATACACTAAAATACAAGAAAATAAGAAAATTACTTAGAAAAATTAAATTTAAATTTGGAAAAATCTAAAATAATATAAAACTAATTTTAAAATAGAAAATATATTTTTAAGACTTTTTATCTAATTATTATTAATTATTAACTATTTATTAATTATTAAAAACTAAATTAAATTCTAATAAATACTAAATAAACAAAGAAAAATCTGAAACTTTTTCTAAAATTATTTTATAACTACAGGAACTTATGAAAATTATTAAATTGATAAGTGCTTAAGGAAAATAAGCTAATAAGCAATAAGCTTCTTAAATAGAAGCTATCACTTCTCTTAAATTTGGCTTTTTCTAAATTTTCTTTTACAAAACTAGTTAAATACTTAAAATAACTAACTTTAATAAAGGAATTTATGTTGTAGCTTATTAATAAGCTGCGTGCAAGCCAAAGTTCATAACAGTTGAGGATTTAGCTTATTAGGATTTGTGGTTGCTTGAATAAGTTACAATAAGAAGCTACAGATCAAAAATAAGCAATCTAATAATGATAATGACTGGAAATAAGCACAATGGAACCAAATAAGCACACACAATAAGCTATAAATTACAAATAAGCTATTGGCCAAAACCTGAAATCCAAACAGGCCAAATAGGCAACTTTTGGACCTCTGTGGGGTCCACAGAAGTGAAAGGGGGTTCAAAATGGAACTTGAACCTTAAAGTTGACTAGGTCAGCAATGAAATATGCCAATAAGCTAGGCTTATGGCTTATTAATGAAGTCTAGGTGAGGCTTGGAAGTTGGGTGTCAAACCTGAGTACTCAGTGTACTCAGTCAAAATGGTCAAACTTCAAGCTGATTGCAGCCCTACCAAATAAGCTCAAAAGCTTGAAATAAGCCCTGATCTAGAAAGATAAGCTGCTTGGCTTTCCAAAAAGCCAAGTATCATACATTGGGGCCCACTAATGAGCTTTGTGCAAGCTTGAGAAATCAAGTGTTTAACCTGTGCACAGGGCACCTTTTCTAAAAATGGCTCAAAGTTAAGCACTAATTAAGCAGCCAAATAAGCTATCTAAAAATTAACAAAAATACCTAGTAAAGATAAGCAGCTAAATATTAAGATCCTAAAAGCATAAGTCTTGAAACTAAGTATTAAAGCCTACAAGAAATTATCTATTTTATTCAAAAATCCATTACTTGAAAATTTGACTTTTTAAATTACCTATCTAAGTTGACTTATATGAGTTTTAATCTATCCTAAATGACTAAATAAGTTGTATTAAGTTAAAATAAAGTTAATTTAAGCTATACTAACAACTTGTACAATGATTTGATGAGAGCTTGGGTCTAAAATCCTAACAGTGAACAAATAAGATGAGATCAAAGTTGATTTTGACTATCCTTCAATTCAGAGCTGAGTTTTATGGTTTAATAGACCTAAGTGAACCTAATGTAGTCTATTTATACTAAAACAATAACAAAACAACAACAAGAACACAGAATACTATCATGATCCAAACACACCTTAAAATTGATCAATTTATGATTTTCAAAGCAAATGGTAAATTTAAACCATACAACTGATTCCAAAGTCTATATTCTGATTATATAAGATCAAATGAGCATAAAACTTCAAGAACACAAGCAGAAAACACAGATTTGTCAAGTTTGTGATTTTCACTGTGAGATTTTGATTTTAAGCAACAATGATTTCCAATGAATCAACAACCTATTTTAAACTAGATTATGACTAAATAACACCAAATAAGCATAAAAATACAAAGATAAGCAGCAATAAGCAAAGCTACAGTAGATTGCTAGAAATTGAGAAACAAGCTTACAAGTTGCAATCAAGCTGAAACACCATGAACCAAGGACCAAGAATACTTCCTAAAGCTTCCCAAGAAGCAACTAAACCAAGGGCATTCCATTATTCACCCTGCTCCATGCAATGATCAACATCTTCACTAATTTTTGATTTATTTTCAATTTTCTTGACTTTTCTTGAATTTTTGAGTTTAACCACTAAACTGAATTTTAAGATATCTAAAAGCTTTTAAAAGCTTTGTCAGAGCTTATATGAGCCTAAGATTGTCTTTATAATCCACTACAAACAATATTAAGTAACTTGAGAATTTTAAGCTAAAAATTGCAAGAAACTGAATTCGTACTAAACTTTGAAATTGATTATTGAAAACACTTAAGATTACACTGAGAATATAAAGTACAACACTTGAAAGCATAAAATTGAGCTGGAATTAAAGTTTACACTAAAACAATTTACTAAATTACACTACTCCTAATTACTACTCTTCTCTGCTTTCTTTCTTCATTTTTATAGACTTTTAAGGCTCTCCACATGATTCTGAATCTATCCCACCAAATGTGAGCCATTGGATTGGTCTGATGAATCCTGGCCTTTGAAATGGCCTTTTTGGTGCCAAAAGTCACTGTGGTAGTGTGGAGGGTTTCCAGGGCATTAAATTGCTCTTGGACAGTTGTGGAGGTGGAGGGGACAAGGTGTGAAAGGAGGGAGCCAAGTTGGGGTGGAATACCAGGTGAGGTGGAGGTGGTATTGGTGTTACAGTGGAAAGGAGGGAAAGGGTGAGGGAGGTGAACAGTAAGGGTGGGTTTGACTTTGGGTTGTGTTGGGATATGAAATATCTAAGTACTTCTGAATGTCAAAGTACTGCTGCATGAAGAATAAAGTCAAACAACTGCTGAAGGAAAAAGTCAAAGTGCTGCTATTATTGAAGAATGTTTAAAGTACTTCGAAGGAAACAAGGACTGATATGCAATATTAGATAAGGATTAATGTGTAATATTAAACGAATATTCTAGAATTAGTTAGGGATAATTACTTGTCGTTCAAGGATTACATGTTGTAAACCGACTTAAGGTTATCTATATAAAGAGCCTTAAGAGGTATTGGTCGATATAAGTTTTACAAGTTAGATACGTTTAGAAGTCGATCAAAGTTAAATAGTTAGGGATTGTTAGTGAATCTGTGTAACAAAGAAGGTTCTAAGTTTGGTTAATGATTTTATTATTTTTTATAGTATATGTTTGTTTTCCGAAGAAACACTTGTGAAAGTATGTTCCCCGGGTCGTTATGTCCCAACGAAGGTGTTGGGAATTATACTTTGAGTTGATATTGACAAATATGAAAGATGAAGGACTTATGGAGACAAAGGAAGAAACTTGCAAAGAAAGAAAAAGATTACAGCATATCTTTTATTTTATTAGTTTATTCCTTGTAACCCTAGTATCTCTATTATATAAAGAGATACAGGGAATAGGTTTTAGTAGGTCTTCCACAATGTAATATACAGAAAACGTGTGAGTGTATGTCTAGGGCTGGAAACGCCTAGACTTGTGTGTACAGGTGTTTTATGGGAAACACCTAGGGTAGATTGATGTTAAGCCTCAACTATCTTAGATAGCTGTTAGGATGTAACCGTGCTACACTTGATCACGTAGCATTGGGGCTTTGGTGTATGTTAGAGTAGAGATGATGACGAAGCCTTATAGCAATAACATTGTTCTTTGATTATTCCGCTGTGTATGTTAATGTTTGTTATTGTTATTCCTAGATAAAGACTTAACAAGTCTGAGCTTAAACGATTCTTAT
This sequence comes from Artemisia argyi, assembly GCA_030686995.1. Taxonomy (NCBI): domain Eukaryota; kingdom Viridiplantae; phylum Streptophyta; class Magnoliopsida; order Asterales; family Asteraceae; genus Artemisia; species Artemisia argyi. The sequence goes on from JARVZY010011505.1 coordinate 8,364, forward strand.
CAATTGGTATCAGAGCGGGGGCTCTTGGTATCTAGGATTTACAAGGTTCGTTGTCGAAGAACGAAGAAAACAAGAAAAATTCGAATCTGGTTCGTATCTTAAAAACTCACTGCAGGTCAGTTTTCAAGGTGCGATATCTCCTTCGTTAACCGTTGAATCGGGCTGAAATTTTTACTGGAGGTTCTCTACATGACAAGGAACAGTCCCACAAGAGGGATCTTCGATCTGAGATCTCAATAAAAAGATATATGGTGTCGAAAACTGCTGCAGAAAGAGGTATAATATTCGAATTTTTAGGGTTTTCTTGAATCAACTTCATGAATTCATGTTCTATTCTTGTTTATTCATCATAGAAGTTGGTTATATGTTGTTTGGTATCTCAAGTTCATGAAAGAAAGCTGCTACGTATGTGTATTGGCGATTTTTGGTGAAGTTAGGGTTTTAGTGACACTTTTAAGGTGTCGTCCAGACACTTCCAAAATCCAAAAAAAAAAAAAAAAAAAAAGTGTCTCTAGTATTTTAATTCACGAATGGAAGCAGCTTTGGAGGATAACGTTATTAGGGTTTTATAACTCTACATGGGATACAATGGTGCTTTGAAGTCGATTAGGGTTTCCTACTTTTGGAACCCTAGATATTTAGGGTTTGTTCTAAATGGTTTGCTTGATTGTGCTTCATTATTGCTACTGGTTTTGGGGACTTGAATATTGTTTCAAGGATGAACCCTAGTAGTATATCTAACCATATTGGACATTAATGATGCCATGTATTTAATGTTGTTGAAGCTGGTATTACTGGAACTTGGAGTATGGATACGATTTCTTGTGGAACAATGCTATTATTGGTTGGGGAGTATGATTAATTTTGTTAAGTAGTAAAGGTATGTTTTGATATAATGGATGCTTGATGGAGAGTAAGATGGATTTGGTGCTGATAGTGGTTCCTCGTTTCCACTGCAAGTGTATTCGTTTCCACTGCTACCTTTTTGGTTTCCACTGCACGCTCCTTGTTACCACTGCTGCTTCAGAGTTACCACTGCTAGCTTTAGATGGTTACCACTGCTCATGTATACATTCCCACTGATGCTATTTACGTTTCCACTGCAACGCTAAAAAGTTTCCACTGATGATAGATATTGTTTCCACTGACGTGATGCTGCTGTTTGAGTAAGATATTATCATCATTCTTGTCATCACGTGGGATTGGGTATATCAAATAATGGTTCGAAGGTACTTTGTTTATTCAAGATTAAATTGATTGGGTGATTATTTAAGTTACCTCGTACCAGTTATAAGTGGTTTAGTGCGAATTTGTGATTGGATATTTCATGAAGATACCTCGTACTACATTTATTATTGCGTCATGGGATTCATGCTATACAGTTATACTTGTTATTTTTATGGGCATGAATTACATAACGTGAGGGGAAGACAGATTTATTTTTGATATGAAAACACGCACACAAAGGAAAACGCTTGGTATTTGATTTTGGAACAAGTTTGTTTCAACACACACACACAGGGGAAGACACACGCACAAGAAAGATTTTTGGATTTTGGTTTCGGTTCTTAAAGATTATAAAGGCTCATTTTTATTTGTTCTAATTGATTACGAAGAAAGGTTTTTATCACCTATTTGACGATGAAGTGGAAGTTCACAGGTTTGTGTTTTATCATACCTTTTCAGCATGAGGTAACTTGTTTGTTCGTTCAGGTGACTACGAATTGACAAAACACTTGAAGGAGTTACGTTATTGTGCTCAGTGATTTTTGTCAAGAGGTTGCGATCTCCCTATACGTTAAGTATACGTTCGAAGTCAATTTTAGTACAAGATATAAGGCACAAGTTTGGGTGGTTCTACTTCAGCATCAAGTTGGTTATACTTAGTTTTCTTCATCAGTAATCATTACATAGAGCCTACAGAATTGAAGATTCAACAAATGGTTAACATATGGATTTCAGGGGAAGCTTAAGTGTTTAAATGTTTAACCATTTATATGCTACATCGAGGTGAAGGTTTTTGCTACTACTAGTTGTTATTACTACTGATGGTTTTGATTTCTATTGTTTCAAGTACATCTATAGATGCGGAAAACTTAATGGTGGGCGACTTAGAAACATTGGAACGATGGATTGGACGTGTAATATTGATTCGTGGTTGTGAAGATCAAGGTTTCATACATTTGTCCCCTATTTGATGATGACAAAAAGGGGAAGAAGAATACTTTGAAGATTGCAGCTTGAAGATCCTTGATGATATGCTTGGTTTGAGGGGAAGACGACATTTTTCATGTACTTGGTTTTGTCATATCAACTAGGGGAAGATTGTTGGGAATTATACTTTGAGTTGATATTGACAAATATGAAAGATGAAGGACTTATGGAGACAAAGGAAGAAACTTGCAAAGAAAGAAAAAGATTACAGCATATCTTTTATTTTATTAGTTTATTCCTTGTAACCCTAGTATCTCTATTATATAAAGAGATACAGGGAATAGGTTTTAGTAGGTCTTCCACAATGTAATATACAGAAAACGTGTGAGTGTATGTCTAGGGCTGGAAACGCCTAGACTTGTGTGTACAGGTGTTTTATGGGAAACACCTAGGGTAGATTGATGTTAAGCCTCAACTATCTTAGATAGCTGTTAGGATGTAACCGTGCTACACTTGATCACGTAGCATTGGGGCTTTGGTGTATGTTAGAGTAGAGATGATGACGAAGCCTTATAGCAATAACATTGTTCTTTGATTATTCCGCTGTGTATGTTAATGTTTGTTATTGTTATTCCTAGATAAAGACTTAACAAGTCTCAGCTTAAACGATTCTTATCAGAAGGTAAGACAGCAATTGAGTCGGCTTGAGTCGCGTGATTGTGAAGTTAATGGAAAAATATAATTGAGAATTTTTTAAAGTTTTTATTCTAAAGTAAATGAAATACCAATTAAAAAACAATAATAAAACAATAAGAGATTTAAAACAAAGAAAGAAAACTAAAACGTGAAAAGACTTTTAAAAACAATATGTTTGCTAAGCGACGTGAATAAGTTCATCAAGTGTGGACTAACGGTTGACGACGAATTATTTTCCTTAAACAAGATTATTTTCTCACAACGTTGGTTTATTTTGAAAATAATCCCTTAAAAAGAAAATAATTACTAGATTTGTAATTTGATTATTCTCCGGCTTTTACCCTTCAAATAATAAAATCACAAGTCTAAATAATCATGACTAATTATTAATCACGATCCTCTTTTATGACCACACTTAACTCACAAACTCATGCCACCAAGCAAACACTAACAAACTACTCGAAACTCATATTAATAAAATAAAGTTACTTGATAAAATAAAAAGACTCGATAAAATAAACAAACTAGATAAGCCAAAATAAAATCTGGCAGAGTTTCGCCTTAGCATAAAGCATAAGAGAACCTCACTCGATAAACGATGAGGCAATGATTATCTAACTTGATAATATTGGCTAACTCGCCATAAAAAATGAAACTTGGTAAAATAAATACTCGATAAAAAAAAAACTCAAGCTCGGTAAAAAAATAAAAAAAACTCAAACTCGATAAACCAAAATTTTCCAAACTCGAAAGTTATAAAAACAAATTTTACAAATTTGTAACTCGATAAAATTTTTTTTTGCAATTTAGTCCTTAGATAACAAAATCTGAAACTCGAAAACAAATTTTGCATGTAACTCGAAAAACAAATTTTGCATGTATCTCGAAAAAGCAATTTTGCATGTAGGTCCGTATTCTTAAATCCAAACTCGATGGATTTTTTTTTTACTTTTTCAAACTCGGTGGATTTTTTTTCTTAAATCCAAACTCGATGGACTTTATTTTTTTTTTAACTCGACAATAATTTTTTTTTTAAATTCAAACTCGATAAAATACATAACAAAACGCCATTTTGATCCAAAATAAAGCCTAAAAACTAATGTTTTTCACCAAATTCAACACTAGACTAACTAGTTTAACCATAAACTTTAAAGCCCACCAATAAAAACAAGATTTTAACAACTAAAAATTAAAGATTTATAGAGAGATAAAGCTAGAGAGAGAAAGTAAAATAAAAAATGACTTCATAAAAATAAAACTACACTACTCCTACTACTATGAGGACCAACCCTCAACAACCCTAAAACAAACCAAAAACTTACCCCAAAACTAACCAACCTCTCAAATGAGGCTTATGAGATCTATTTATAGGCTAGGGGCTAGGGCTTCTCTTAACTTTGCCATTGTTGCATATTTAGCCCCTAGACTTTTACAAAATCATGAAAAGCTACTTAAAACTCATTAAAATGCGACTAATATGACTTAATAATTAACGTAATGATCTTGTAGCTTGGAGGAGTTGAGTTGACTTTTCTTCCAAAGTTCTTCAAAGGACCAAAGTTGACAACTTGCTGAAACTTTGAGGGTCATTATTGTAAAGGTCTTCATATTTCAACTAAGAGTCTCTTTTGTTATTCTCTGAATCTCTAAGGATTACTTTTGTCATTTTGGGCTTTTCTTGGATAAATTTCTTTCTCGGCTTCGGCTTTTTACCTTTTTCCAATCTCGTGCTCGTTTTTGTCGGTTTTTGGCTTGTTTTTGTTCATTTTTCGCATATCCGTACCTACACATACACAAATACAAAAACATACATTCTCTTGGCATATTTGGTTAATATTTGGTGTATTTGGTCTGAATTAAGGCCTAAAAAGGATGTGTGATTAAGCACTCATCAAAATCCCCCAGACTAAGGTATTGCCGTGCCCTCACGCAATGCCATCACCTCACGCTTAAGAGATAAATAATTTCAAAACCTCTCTTTACTGACGTTGTAAAGTAGCAATGATGTTCAAAAGAGATATTAAAATCATTTATTCTCAAAAACGCTCCATTTTCCGATTTTCATAAATAACAACTCCTACTACTCTTTTTGTACTTTTTTCATTTATATATGTGACGGTTTGCCTTGACTTTCATTATCAATTCTTATCTGTTGATAACTTTCAGGGTCAACGAGTAGAAACACTTCTCACAGAGAAGAGACCGTACGGATAAAAATCGTCATCCTTGATTTTTCACAAGCTCCCAAACTAAGCGTAAAATCAAGATCATTGTTTATCAGAAGTTAGATGCTAACACTGCCCACAAAAGTTACTTGTGTATTACCTCTTGTCCCCAGGTCCTAAGTTTTTTATCTAAAGATTTTAATTTGTGAGAAATGAATTGCTTCATATTTTCTCGTTTCGATATTTGTTAGTCCGATAGTAATACCTAAGTTAAAACGATAAGTAGTTATTCATTTTCTCTTAAGAACCACTGCAATAGAAATTCGGTCCACATCAAGGAATTTGGGGTGCATATAATATTAAAGATATAAGTTGCGGAGTACAATCACGTGTACCTCATGTGACTGATTACTAATCACTTATCACATGCACCTCACGCGCCAACAACTTATTTATACATACATAGCTCTTATTCAACAATACTTCAACTTTCATTTTTTTTTCATTTTTCACTTTTTTTCTTTCTTCCTTGACTTTTTTCTCATAACATCAATGGAAGCTTAACGGGTAGCTCTAAAACCACATAGATAATCAACTTTTGACTTTTGATTTTTTTCACTTTTTGCTCTTATTTTTGATGTTCCTTGATATGTACCCAACTTCTAAAGCAAAAATTCTCTTAAGAAAACAAAGAACTAAATATTATTCAAACCGAAATACCACTAATTAACCTAGAACATCTATTATATATGGGTGACGTTTCTGATGGGAACAAGGAGGCCACAAGTACCTTTCGTGGGTTTTTTAAATCCCAGTAATGCGATCCTTGTATAGCACGAAACTTCTAAATAAACTCTATCATTCCTCGATCTCCGCAAATTTAAAATCCCAAATAATGAGATCCGCGGATACTTAGTCATAATCTTTTGATTATATTGGTTAAGGGAGACGAGCTAGGGCTCAACACGCACGGTCAAGTCGAAACATTTATTTCTACTCTCGCCGGTAGGAAAGTCAAAACAAGGTGTCAAAACTTATTATTCATATCATATATCTTTTTTCACTTTTATTTTATTTTATTTTTTTATTTTTTTTTTTTTTATAAAACGGTGACAAAAATTAAAATTTTTGGTGGAAAACGGAGTTGCGTAAGTTAAACAGCTCAGATGAAGGTACAGGTCAAATCGAATCGAAGATTCACCCCCCCCCCCCCAGACTAAAGTGAAACATTGTCCTCAATTTTTTAAGGGTACGGGTAATCCTACGTAAAATCTAAGGCCGTTTATTAAGTATGCCAAGAGATAAACGTTAGTCGATAAGATTTTGGATATGGTGAATTTCCGAAAGAGCAGCGAATGATGAGACTCGAGTGGAGAGAACCACAAACCACGAGCACGAGAGCCCTCAAACTTCGGGGAAATTTCTGAACATTCATAAACAACCACAAAAACACGAGATATGGAAGGGGTTGCCCCCCTCACGTTACGTTACTTAAGAAAATAGAAAATAAAGAAATTGAAATGGATAAGCATGGGGTGCCTCCCACGAAGCGCTTGTTTTTGGTTACCGAGTCACATGAGCTTGACTTGATCCCCGAATTAATTCGTCCTTGGGGAGAGCAGATGGAACGGACACCAGGCATGTAAAACGAAGATGCCGGGGTCAAAAACGGTATCCTCACTCCCGGTGGAGTGGAAAAGTGGAGAAATAAGGGGATAAACAAAGAACGGGTAAAACACCCAGATGATAAAAGCGAATTCGATATCTGAATCACGGGTGGGTTGGGTGGGTAAAATATCAAGCACAGGAACATCATGTTCAGAAATCTCGTCCACCACTTCAAAAATATCTTCGTTCGTATCTGATTCAAAAACTACATCGGGTGGTTTCGCGGGCGGATGAGAAGAAAGTGAATCGAAAAGAATATCATTCTCGTCATTCTCAATACCCGGTGGTATCGAGTCATCCGCAGCAAGAAATGGATCGACATCCTCTAAACGAGGGTTACGTAACGGATTATCGAAAATAGATATATAGTCGATCTCAAAGATAAAACGCTCATAATTCGGAAGAGAGATATCAGCATGAATAGTGGGATTGCACTACTCGTCTCTTCAAATCGAAAAATTTCAAGCTCGGGTAAGAAATCACTATCCATATTGGGGATAGGAGAAGAAATCGGAGGATCATTCAACGCCTCGATCTTAGAAATAAGAAGATAAACTTTGGATAATTTCTCACGAAGAGCTTCATCTTGAATTTCAGTGTCAACTTCTTCATCATTCTCTTCTTCTAAGCTGACGAGCTCAGAAGGTAACTCCTCAATGTAATCGATATCTCCACAAGATAAAGAAGTACAATCATCGTCGGAATCAGAATGATTATTAGCAAGACAAGCCTCGATCTCATCTAAAAAGACATCGCTCCTCTCAACTGGTTCTAGAGAAGGATGGAAAGAGTCGGAAATGAGAGGATCAGAGGATGGAGTGGGATTGCCACTCGGAGATGAATCTGAAATTTCAAGAACATCTACGTCGACCTTTTTATTAGCATATAAAGCTCGGATATTCTTCATCTGCTCTTCTGCTAATAATTCTGCAATACTCTTTTCTTCTTCGACGGGTGTGGTTTCAGCAGATGAAGTGTAAATACCCCCAATTTGGATGGAATCCTCATCATCGTCGTCATTGTAAATAAAAGCCTTTCGTAATTTAGCATTTCTTTCTTTGGCAAGTAATTCTTCCATTGACTTCTCATGAGGATCAGGAGTATATATAATACGATTAGCCACCCACTCTCGTACCATTGCAGTAAGGGATTTCATTTCATCAATAACTTCATTTGAAACTTGAACCATGTCGGGAGTTTGTGGGGGTTGGTTAAAACCATGAGAATCGTAACATGAATTCGGCTCATAACAAAAATTTTCAAACGATCCCCCACAATTTTCAAAATTAGATAAACTTTGGAACGAATTATCATTGAAATAAGCTACTTGCTCATAAGAATTGAAATCGTTGTGATAATAATTGGAAAAGTTCGGATCATGATCGGAGGTGAATGTGGGTTCAGCTTTTGAAGCATAACACATACAAAATCCATGAGTAAATCCACATTCTTTGCAAATTTGTTGATTGAATGAATCAGGCTGAGGTGGGTAGTCGAAAAAATTTGGAAAGTTGTTGTACGAATTAGGTGCATAAACAAATGAATTGCAAAACAAACAACTTCCGTCTCAAATATCGTTACCACACCGTCCGCATGTACACCAAACACATGAACCTCCGAAGAACGGTTCCCCACATTTAAAACAAATTGGATCCATAAGAATTATCGGTTTAGAGGGTAAGAGAAAAAGAATCAAATGATAAGAGGATAAGAAGATTATTTTTGGTTTTTAAATTTTTGAAAAAGAAAATCAAAGTAGAAAAGGAAAATCTTTTTGCGTTTTTATATATTTTTAATATTTTCAATGGTTTTATTTTTTATTAATTTTTTTTTTATTTTATTATTATTTTTTTTTTGAGAATATTTACAAAAAACGATAACTTCTTGGGAGAAGGGTCTTCAAATCACCAACAAACGATACAAGTACGACGCTCTCGTTTCAAACCTTCCCCGGCAGCGGCGCCATGTTGATTTTATTCTTTTTTATAGTATATGTTTGTTTTCCGAAGAAACACTCGTGAAAGTATGTTCCCCGGGTCGTTATGTCCCAACGAAGGTAAGATGGCGATTGAGTCGGCTTGAGTCGCGTGATTGTGAAGTTAATGGGAAAATATAATTGAGAATTTTTTAAAGTTTTTATTCTAAAGTAAATGAAATACCAATTAAAAAACAATAATAAAACAATAAGAGATTTAAAACAAAGAAAGAAAACTAAAACGTGAAAAGACTTTTAAAAACAATATGTTTGCTAAGCGACGTGAATAAGTTCATCAAGTGTGGACTAAGGGTTGACGACGAATTATTTTCCTTAAACAAGATTATTTTCTCACAACGTTGGTTTATTTTGAAAATAATCCCTTAAAAAGAAAATAATTACTAGATTTGTAATTTGATTATTCTCCGGCTTTTGCCCTTCAAATAATAAAATCACAAGTCTAAATAATCATGACTAATTATTAATCACGATCCTCTTTTATGACCACACTTAAATCACAAACTCGTGCCACCAAGCAAACACTAACAAACTACTCGAAACTCATATTAATAAAATAAAGTTACTTGATAAAATAAAAAGACTCGATAAAATAAACAAACTAGATAAGCCAAAATAAAATTCGACAGAGTTTCGCCTTAGCATAAAGCATAAGAGAACCTCACTCGATAAACGATGAGGCAATGATTATCTAACTTGATAATCTTGGCAAACTCGCCATAAAAAATAAAACTTGGTAAAATAAATACTCGATAAAAAAAAAAAAAAAAAAAAAAAAAAAAAAAAAAAAAACCTCAAACTCGATAAACCAAAATTTTCCAAACTCGAAAATTATAAAAACAAATTTTACAAATTTGTAACTCGATAAATTTTTTTTTTGCAATTTAGTCCTTAGATAACAAAATCTGAAACTCGAAAACAAATTTTGCATGTAACTCGAAAAAGCAATTTTGCATGTAGGTCCCTATTCTTAAATCCAAACTCGATGGATTTTTTTTCTTTTTCAAACTCGGGGGATTTTTTTTCTTAAATCCAAACTCGATGGACTTTATTTTTTTTTTTTTAACTCGACAACAATTTTTTTTTAAATTCAAACTCGATAAAATACATAACAAAATACCATTTTGATCCAAAATAAAGCCTAAAAACTAATGTTTTTCACCAAATTCAACACTAGACTAACTAGTTTAACCATAAACTTTAAATCCCACCAATAAAAACAAGATTTTAACAACTAAAAATTAAAGATTTATAGAGAGATAAAGCTAGAGAGAGAAAGTAAAATAAAAAATGACTTCATAAAAATAAAACTACACTACTCCTACTACTATGAGGATCAACCCTCAACAACCCTAAAACTAAACAAAAACTTACCCCAAAACTAACCAACCTCTCAAATGAGGCTTATGAGATCTATTTATAGGCTAGGGGCTAGGGCTTCTCTTAACTTTGCCATTGTTGCATATTTAGCCCCTAGACTTTTACAAAATCATGAAAAGCTACTTAAAACTCATTAAAATGCGACTAATATAACTTAATAATTAACGTAATGATCTTGTAGCTTGGAGGAGTTGAGTTGACTTTTCTTCCAAAGTTCTTCAAAGGACCAAAGTTGACAACTTGCTGAAACTTTGAGGGTCATTATTGTAAAGGTCTTCATATTTCAACTAAGAGTCTCTTTTGTTATTCTCTGAATCTCTAAGGATTACTTTTGTCATTTTGGGCTTTTCTTGGATAAATTTCTTTCTCGGCTTCGGCTTTTTACCTTTTTCCAATTTCGTGCTCGTTTTTGTCGGTTTTTGGCTTGTTTTTGTTCATTTTTCACATATCCGTACCTACACAACACAAATACAAAAACATACATTCTCTTGGCATATTTGGTTAATATTTGGTGTATTTGGTCTGAATTAAGGCCTAAAAAGGATGTGTGATTAAGCACTCATCAGTTAATATAGAAGTTCTTCTTAAGCTTTGTGTTAAGTAGATTCCGCATACTTTACAAGGTCAAACAGTGTTTCAATATTAATAGTGTTGAGTTTACTCAATATTGTTAAACCTTTACAAGCTACAAAGTAGTTTGGTCAGAGTATATCGATCCAACAAGTGGTATCAGAGCTTGTGTTGGAAACTCTGATTAAGATGACAAACCTTTAAAACCGATTTCACTACAAACCCTTCAAGATGTCGACTGATGTTGCACCTGCTCCCTCAATCACTGCTGTAAGAATCCCTATTGTTAAGAAGGGAGAATACAACCTCTGGGCCATGAAGATGAGGCAATACATTGCCATCACAGACCATGCTTTGTGGGATGTGATTGTCAATGGTAACATGTAAATCGAAGAACCAGTAGAGGTACCTGGATAACCAACACCACCAAAAATAACTGTACCTGCTGCTACAAAAAGAAATCAAGACAAAGCTCTCAACATACTGCTTTCTGCTATTCCTGATGGTCACCTATTAAAGTTTCATGATGCCAAAGATGCCAAACAACTATGGGCTGCAATAAAGAAGAAGTTTGGAGGTAATGATGCTTCCAAAAAGATGCATAGGAATTTGCTGAAGCAACAATTTGAAACTTTCACTATTGGTGAAAGAGAAGGTCTTGATTCTGCTTATGAAAGATTTCAACATCTTTTGAGTATGCTAGAACTATATGATGTTGAGGCATCAGTTGAAGATGCTAATTTAAAGTTTCTAAGGAGTTTACCATCAGCATGGCATGTAGTTGCTACTATGATAAGAGGACAATCAGGGCTGGATACTATGGACTTTGATGATCTTTACAACAATCTGAAGGTGTATGAGCATGAGATGAATGGTACTACAGGTTCAAGCACACAACAGAATATTGCTTTTGTCTCTTCTGAAAAGAGAAGCAGTACTTCCAACAAAGGTACTGCTTACCCTACTCAAAGTACTGTGACCGAAACACAGGTTCCATGCACAACATTGGTCACCACCAATTCATCACAATCAGTTACCCCCACCTCAGATGATGTTCTATGTTCATTCTTTGCTCAACAAGCATCTATGCCAGTCACCTATCAAGAAGATGTATTGCAAATAGATGATGATGCCTTGGAAGAAATCGATATCAGATGGCAAGTTGCTATGCTCACTGCAAGGATCAAGAAGTATGTGAACAAGACAGGAAAAGGCATCAACTTCAGAGCTAAACAAGGAATAACATTTGACAAGTCCAAAATTGAGTGTTTCAACTGTCAAAGGACTGGTCACTTTGCAAGGGAGTGCAAGTTTGCAAAGTATCAAGCAAACAAGATGATTGAACCACCCAAGCCTGAAAGAAAAGAGATTCCAATTACTGAACCAAAACCAAAAGCTTTGGTTGCTCAAGAGAATCTGTCAGAGATTGATTGGTCCAATGAGTTTGATGATGAACCTGTAACCTATTCAATGGTTGCATTGGAAGATTGGAGCACAGCATTTGATGAAGAGCCTGGATATGTTGCTTTGGAGTCAAGAGATGAGTTAGGAAGTTTTGATTGGAGCATGGAGTTTGAAGAAGCACCTATTCAGCTTGCTATGGTAGCTGCTTCACCAAGTTCATCCACTAACTCTGAGGTATGCTCTAAGTGTAATGATATGTATCAAAAGTTACTTACTGAGTATGTAGCTGAAAGAGATAAATTTCAAAAAGCTAGGGCTGAGATAATAGGTTATCAAATAACTTTAGAGTCAATGGAAGCCAAAATTCTTACACATGAAAACAATGAAGTAGCATGGCTTAAAACATATAAACAACAGGATTACCTAGTTAAGTTGAATGAATGGAAACTAGGTTGCAAGGTGTCTGAACTAGAAAAAGTGACTGCTGAAAGGGATAAGTTGTTAGAAAAACTTGCTGTATGGAATGAGGCAGGTGTGTCACATGTTTAATTTGTTTAAAAGCAAAGAACATCTAATATTAAGATAGGCCTAGGTTATGATAGTAATGAAGGTATTCCATTTAAGAGCAAGGAACTAAATCTTACTGTTGATACCTCCACTAGTGATGAAGAGTTCATAAGTCTAGATGAAAACACTTCTAGTGATGAGGAATCCCCTAGTCCAACACTTCCTGTATTTCATAAAGAAAAAGGTTATAATGCAGTTCCACATCCACCAGGTAGCTTTCAACCACCTAGAAAAGATGTTGATTGTTATGGTATAGATAATCTAGAGTTTAGGAAAAAGCTTAAAAGTAAATTTAATCCTGAAACTTTAAAAAGATCTGTTGAAGCTCCTAAGGTAGAAGAGACCAAGTTTTCAAAACAAGCAGTACCTTCAAACTCTTTTCGAAGTACTGCTGATCACTCAGCAGTACCTCAAAGAAAATTTTTTACTGCTAATTTTAGAAACACTCATGGAAGGGGATTTGGGGATATTGGTCCAAAGGTCTGTTATGTTTGTTACAGTCCTCATCATTTAATTAAAGACTGTGATTATCATTCAGACTACTTAAGTAAATATCCAAAGACCAGAACTGCACAACCAAGTTATAGGGAGAATAAGCCAAGGGATAACAAACCAGTTTGGAACTATACAAATAGGGTCAACCATAGTAATTTCTCAAAAGACTATAGGTACTCTCATCAGAAAAGGCCATACTCCAAACCCTCAGTACCTTCACAAAGTACTGACAGAAAGATCCCTAATGTTTCTAGCAAACAGTCTAATGTAAGATCTAGGAGGCACAATTATTATAACCCTAGACAGCCTTACAACACAAGAAAAGATGCTAGGACACAGAACCCAAGTCCTAAAGTTACAACTAAATGGGTTAAGAAAGAAAGTAATGCTGGGGAAAAACCAGTACTTTCAGATGTTAAGGGTGAAAAGGGGACAAGTGATCTTGAAAACACAACAGTTTTGGAATCAAAAACCTTAATTCTTGATCATGCTTTCAAAGACAGTGGTGATTACATACTCAAAAATTTTGAGTATGTCACTCCACAAGGGGAACACAAGTCAGTAATGGCTTGGGTTCCTAAAAATAACTAACCTTTTCATGTAAATACAGGGCAACCCAGAGGAGGAGCTTAAAGATCATCTTATTGTAGATAGTGGTTGCTCTGGCAGTATGACAAGAGAAAAGGAGCTCTTGTCAGATTTTAAAGCTTATTATGGAGGAAAAGTTGCATTTGGGAATGATCCTGGTGGAGGAAGAATAACTGGCAAAGGAACTATCAAGGCAGGAAACATTGATTTTGAAGATGTTAGATATGTAAAGGAGCTCAAATTCAATCTTTTGTCAGTCTCTCAGATCTGTGATAAGAAGTACCCTGTGTTATTCTTTGACACAGAATGTCTTATACTTTCTCCTAATTTCAAGTTAGAAGACAGAAACTTGGTGTTACTGAGAGCACCAAGAACTAATGATGTGTACAGCATAGACTTGAAGAATGTAAATTCTGCTGAAAGAGCAACATGTTTGATTGCAAGAGCATCTATGGAGGAAGCACATCAATGGCACAGAAGACTGGGACATGTTAATTTCAAGAATATCAATAAGCTGGTCAGAGGTAACTTAGTTAGAGGTTTACCTTCCAAGACATTCAAGAATGATCACACATGTCTTGCTTGTAAGAAGGGTAAACAGCACAAGGCCTCTTGTAAAAAGATTGATGAGAAGACTATTAGAGAGCCTTTGGAATTGTTGCACATGGATTTGTTTGGACCTGTTTCAGTTGTTAGTCTGAACAAGAAAAAGTACTGTTTGGTTATAACAGATGACTGTAGCAGATTTAGTTGGGTCTTTTTCTTATGCTTTAAAGATGAAACTTTTGATGCTATTCATGATCTAATTATAGCACTTGAAAATCTGTTAAGACTCAAGGTTAGAGGAATTAGATGTGATAATGGGACTGAGTTTAAGAATCAGCTTATGGATGAATTTTGTGCCAAGAAGGGAATTAAAAGAGAGTTCAGTATTGCTAGAACTCCTCAACAGAATGGAGTTGTAGAAAGAAAGAATAGAACTCTTATAGAAGCAGCAAGAACAATGCTTGCAGATTCTCAACTACCTGTTCCATTCTGGGCTGAAGCTGTAAGTGCTGCTTGCTATATATTGAATAGAGTATCAGTGACTAAACCTCAAATGAAGACACCTTATGAGTTACTCATGGGAAAGAAGCCAAGTATCAAGTTTATGAAACCTTTTGGATGTCCTCTCACCATCTTAAATACTGCTGATAATTTGGGCAAATTTGATGGGAAGTCAGATGAAGGATATTTATTAGGATATTGTACAAATAGCAAAGGATTCAGAGTGTACAATAGGGCTACCAAGAAGGTTCAAGAATGTCTTCATGTTGATTTTTTGGAAGAACAAGAGAATTCTAAAGGTAAAGGTCCTGATTGGATGTTTGATCTTGATTTAATGTCTTCATCAATGAATTATGTACCTGTAAGGGAATAAAATCAAGTTACTCTCACTGAAGAAGAAGCACAGTACATTGTTCATGATGTTAATTTAAGATCTGAAGATGAGCCAAAAGATATTGCCAATGATGAGAAGAAAGATACGTCTCAACCTAACAGTACTATTGATCCTCAAAGTACTGTTCCACCACAAATACCAGTATCTGCAGAAGATCAAGCCATTCAAGATGAACTTTCTAGGATGCTTTTTCAAGACACAATGGCTAAGTTGTATGATGATGAACAAAGGAGAGCTTATGAAGCAGAAAAGAAGAAGGCAAAAGAAACAGCCAGTACTTTACCCCAAAGTACTGTCAACCCTTTTGAAAGTATTCAGCCATTGAATACTTCAAATTGGATAAATACTGATGTTGTTCATGATCCTAATATGCCTGACTTAGAAGATACTGCTGATCCAAACACAATTACTTTAGAAGATACTGATGATGAATTGGATCAAGAAGGCATTTTCTCAGATTCTAATGCAGATCCAGATATAACTAACTTGGAAGATAATCTTGAAGTTCCACCAACTCCAACTCTCAGAATTCATAAAACTCATCCTGCTACCAATATTATTGGACCCTCATCATCAGGGGTGCTCACAAGGACTAAGGCTAAGAATATGTCTCAACAACATACTTCTTTACTTAGTTTTATCTACAAGCAAAACAGGGTGAATCACAAGGATCAGAAGTTGTGTTTATTTGCTTGTTTTCTATCTCAGGAAGAGCCCAAGAATATCAAACAAGCATTAGCCAAGGAAAGTTGGGTGGAAGCTATGCAAGAAGAACTTCTACAGTTTAAACTTCAAGAAGTTTGGGTATTATGTGATTTACCTGATGGAAAGAAACTTATTGGAACTAAATGGGTTTTCAGAGTAAAAAGAGATGAAAGAGGGAATGTTATTAAGAACAAGGCAAGATTAGTGGCTCAAGGATATAGACAGGAAGAAGGAGTAGACTATGATGAAGTTTTTGCTCCTGTGGCAAGGCTTGAAGCCATCAGGCTATTTTTAGCTTTTGCATCTTATATGGGATTCCCTGTATATCAGATGGATGTTAAAAGTGCTTTTCTTTATGGCAAAATCACAGAAGAAGTTTATGTCAAACAGCCTCCTGGTTTTGAAGATCCTGCACACCCAAACAAAGTTTACAAGGTAATAAAAGCTCTTTATGGTCTTCATCAAGCTCCAAGAGCTTGGTATGAAAGGCTTTCCAACTTTCTATTGCAACATGGTTATAGAAAAGGAGCTATTGACAAAACTTTGTTTATCAAGAGAGATAAGAAGGATATTATGCTTGTTCAAGTATATGTAGATGATATTATTTTTGGTGCTACCAAGCAATCTATGGTGAAGGAATTTGAGGATCTTATGCATAAAGAGTTTCAGATGAGTTCCATGGGAGAATTAACATTCTTCTTAGGCCTTCAAGTACAACAGTCAAGCAGTGGGATTTATATTTGTCAAGATAAGTATGTTGCAGATATTCTTAAGAGATTCACTTTTACAACTGTTAGGCCTACATCTACACCAGTGGATACTAACAAACCTTTGGGAAAAGATGAAGATGGAGAAGATGTTGATGTCACATTATACAGGTCTATGATTGGATGTCTTATGTATTTAACTGCATCAAGACCTGATATTACTTTTGCTGTGAGCTTATGTGCAAGACATCAGGTTAATCCAAAAGTATCTCATTTGAATGCTGTCAAGAGGATTTTCAGGTATCTTAGGCAACAACCTAAGCTAGGATTATGGTATCCTAGGGATTCACCTTTCCATCTTCATGCCTTCTCAGATAGTGATTATGCTGGAGATAACTATGACAGAAGGTCCACAACTGGAGGATGCTAGTACCTTGGAAGCAGATTAGTGTCATGGCAATGTAAGAAGCAAACAATTGCAGCAACTTCTTCCACAGAAGCGGAGTATGTAGCTGCTGCAAGTTGTTGTGCACAAGTACTTTGGTTGCAGAATCAGCTTTTGGATTATGGGTTCAATTTCAAGAATACTCCTATCAACATTGATAATGAGAGTACCATCTGTATTGTTAAGAATCCAGTCTATCATTCCAAGACCAAGCACATTCAGATTAGACATCACTTCATAAGAGATTGCTATGAACAAAGGCTTATCAATGTGGTTAAAGTTCATACTGATGATAATGTAGCAGATCTACTCACTAAGGGCTTTGATGTTTCAAGATTTACTTTCTTAGTTGTGAGTATTGGCATGATTAATATGTAAGCTATTTTTGAGGGGAGGCATAAGTAGTTATTAGTTAGTCATTATTTGAGGGGAGGCTACATGTATCATTCCAGAGAAAGAATTTTATTCATGATTCTTCCAATTACCATTCAGAAGTACAACCACATTCTTACTTTCAAGTACAAGATATAGACACCACAAACACAGCAAATACAAACAAAACACAAGACTCCATCAGCCTACTACCAAGCTCCATAATATACTCCATTGGCCTTTTACCCTTGCCCTCATAGCTTTGCTTTCCCTTTTGAGCAGTCCTTCTCTTGTCATCTAAAGAAGTCTGTTTTCTTGGGCAAGCCAGGCCAAGAATCTGTTTGGGAGGTCTTTCTTTTTCTGGATCAGGCCACTTCATATTCTGGATAGCTATTTCCAGGGCCTGAGTCAATGCATGTGGGAGCTCTTTAGCCAAAGTTGAACCAGAACCAATTTTCTTTTTGGGCTTTTTGATGGTAGTACTGCCTACATCAGTTATGGTAGAGTTGGCTGCACTCATTGTTGATGAAGCTTCTTGGTGTCCCATCCATTGCACATGAGGAGGAAAATAATCTGTCCATCCTGGATCTTCAAACTCAGAATCAGAGTAGTACCTTATCTCTGAGTCTGTGGTACCTTCTGAGTCTGAAGAGATGTTCACAATGGGTATGTCACTCATTCTGCTTACCTGTTTGTGTTTAGAGAAAATTTTGTATTTGCAAAGTATTGGTGAAGTTGCTTTTATAAGCAAGATGAAGGTTAATGGGCATTTAATGAAGTGTATTGAAGTTCACTTACCCTGGTTGTTTTGGAATTTAATTTGGTACTAGTCTTTAATGAAGTGTTGACTTTCTAAGATATTTTGGTCAAATGGTCAATCTTCGAGATTTTTAATGAAAGAGTACTTTGGTTTGAGTTTCTGGTGGAAAGTACTTCTCCATTCTTTATGGAAAGTACTGCTTGGTGTTATTAAAAGGGTTCACTGACGTGTCAGAGACTGTTCCAACGGTCAGATTTGCGGCTAACAACCTTTCGAAAGATATGGGATATTTACTTCCAAAAATAACGGTAAAGTCATTAATTCACCGTGATTTTTTGTAATTTTATCCGTATATAACCCTCATATCTTTTCCTTTTATTCACCTTACTTGTCCATATAAACTCATACCTACTTTCAATCGATCATCACTTTTCGTACTCTAACCCTAATCATCATGGCTAATCGACTTACCAACACCAGACACAACATGATTGCAAACCTTGAGAAAACCCAAGCAAACCTTGATTTTCATGGAATCATTGATTTTCTCACTGGTACCAACATCTGTTACTCCATCCTTGTCAACCCTGAGATTATTGGACCCTGGATTCAAGCTTTTTGGGATACCGCTCAGTCACATGTTGAAGATGGAGAGGATATCATTACTGCTACAGTTGCTGGGAGAGCTATACGTGTTACAGAAGCTTCAATTAGGGAGGTTTTGCTATTTGATGATGAAGGAGGCTCTGTTTTATTTGGGAAACAAGAAGTTTGGAATACACTCAGAGATATTGGGTATGAAGGTTCTTTGACTAAGCTTACTTTTCAGAAGGCTATGGTTAGTCCTCATTGGAACTTTCTTATTCATGTTTTGCTACATTGTTTGAGCCCAAACCTCAGGATTATGTACCTACCATTAGGATGCCATCTAAAGTTTTCACTTTTATGTCTCATAAGGGAGTTAATTTTTCGGGTAGGAATACACCTCTTAATGCTTATATATTAGAGGTAGCTCAAGCTATTAGGAATGAAGAAGACAATAGCGGTTCTGCACATTCTGATAATGCTGCTCAATCTAATTCTGTTGAGCATTCTGCTTCAGTACATACACCTACACCACCTATTGTTTCTCCTCAGCATGTTGTTTCAGGTGAAAGGACTCCCTCAGTTACAGCCTCTTTGGTTAAACCTGTTTCTGCTCAAGGTACTTCTCCACAAAGTACTGATCCACAAAGTACTGATTCACAAGGTACTACTTCAGAGGATTCTCCAGTACCTAATCCCAATGATTATACTTTCACAGGTGGGTTTCAAACACCTGGAGAAGATGAGGGAATTAAAGGTACTGAGAGTAATTCTGATTTGGCTAAGGAATTAGAGAAGCTGAAGTCAACTGTTACTTCTCAAGCTGCAGAAATCAAAAGGTTAAGAAAGAAGTTCAGAAGATTGAAGAAATTTGTCTGGCCTCTTGTTCAGAATTTTAGGCTTTTTGTGAAAGAAAAGAAGCAGTCTCAGAAGCTACAATCTCAACAGAAAAAGTCTAAGTCTAAGAGGAAGCATAGGAAATCATCATCTATCAAATTGGGGAGGAATCAGGATGATAATTTGGATAGATTTGATGATATGGATAGATTTGATGATATGGTTCAATTTTCAGATAACAAGAAAGATCAAGATGAAAATGTTGCTCAAAATAGTACTGAAAGAAAAAGTGGTGAGACAGAGCAAATTGATCTTGAAGTTGAGCATGAGAATGTAAAAAGTGGGGATACAGAGCAAATTGATTTAGAAGGAAATAATGCTCAAAGTACTTTTGTTGAAAATACTGTTCTGCAAGGTACTGATGAACAAGATATTGCTGGTCCTTCTACAAAGTATCATGAAGATGAAGCTGGTCCTTCCACTTTTATACAACAAGAAGAAGAAAGAGTGCATACTGTTAGTGATGATGCAACAATTGCTCAGGTTATGATGAATTTAAGAAGACCTACTGGAGGAATACATATATCTGAGCCTGCACAAAAAGATGATGAAAGTACTTCTGAATCAGAGAAACAAGATCCAAAAGATAAAGGGAAAGGTATAATGGTTCAGAAAGATACTAAGAAGAAGAAGAAGAAATTTTCTATTGCTCAGATTAGAGAATTAGAGACTGCAGATGATTTAGAGCTTGCTAGAAAGCAACAAGCTGAATATGATGCTGAGTATTTGGAAGAAGTTAGCAGGCCAATTACAAAGAAGCCAATGACCAAAGCTCAGGAAAGGAATTGGATGATGCAATTCTTAAGAAAGAAGGGATACAAGAATTTACATAAACAAAGGTATCCAGAAATAAAAGCTTTATGGGACAAAGTACAAGAAGATATCAGAAGAGAGATAGAAAGTTTTGTACCCATGGAAGTTGATAGAAAGAAGAATTTAGAAGATGTCAGAAAGGAAGAAGCTGAGCAAAGGAGATTGAAAAGGAAGAAATTAGCTGAAGATGATCAACTGACAAAAAGGCTGAAGTTAGTTCATGATGATACAGTTGATGAACTCAGAAATTATTTAAGAGTTGTTGATTTTGAGAACAAAATGATTGATGATTCTGGAAAGAAGTCCAAGATAATCTCATTTTTTGTGGTTGAATCTAAAGAGGGAAATTATTTTATGATCCACAGAGAAGATGAAAGCTTCACAACATTTTATATGTTATGGGATTTGTTGCACTGTATCACAAGGGCAGATCTTTATGATTTATATGTGCAAGTGCAGACTTATTATACAGAGAATGAAGCTTCAGAAGTGGGATTAGTTTTACTTGGAGACTTATTTACCATCTGGGATACTGAAGAAATAAGTGTTGATCCTCTCTGGAATGATCAAGAGAATTGGGAAATAACAAGATGGAGATTCTTTGAGTCATCAGGAGTTCATACACTAGAGATGGAAGATGGTACCATGATTCACATGTTGGCTGAGAGGAGATATCCATTGATCAGAGAAAAAATGCTCAGAATGCTGGATCATGGAATGGAACTTGAAGATGAATCTGAAGTAGCTTTGGATGTTATCAAGCTATTTATTAGATGGGTCAAGTCTGAAGAGTAATATTGCATAATACTGGTATGATTTATTTTGTAAAATAAAAGTATTTTTCTAAGTGCTGTAAAAACAAACAGTACTTTATCAAAGTACTGCTTGCTGATATAAACCAGTATAAGTTCTTTAAAATAAAAATAAATGTTTTGATGTTTAAAAGAAAAGGAAAAAGGATTTGAAAAGAAACACATGGTGTTAGTATTTATACTACACAACAAATGGTAATCAACTCACCATGTTTAACAAACAAGAAAGAGTTTGACTCATCATGAGGGTACGGCTCTGATGTGATAATCAAATCCGTTGATGGTTGATAGTTTACCAAAAACTAGGTTCTCAACTCACCATACATCCAAGTGATCAAGAGTTGGCTAGTCCATAGCAAACGGCTTATGGTAAAGACATATCAAATCCGTTGATAGCTGATGATTTGCTAAAAATCATAATTTTCAATGATTCACCTCTCACAGGAGTTAACACACCTGGAAGTGATGAGAATAGTATGAAACTTTTAAGATTTGATGATCTTTGTACCTAAATGTTGCTGAGTTGCTGAAAAGATGCTGTGGAAGATATGATGCTGATGAAGAGTACTTTGACAGATGACAGATAGAAGAAAAAAAATAAAGAAACAACCTCAATGCATGATTAAAGATAACAAAGAAACTTGAAATCAAGCAAGTAGAGTTCAAGTTAGGGGAGGATTGTTGGGATACGAAATATCTAAGTACTTCTAAATTTCAAAGTACTGCTACATGAAGAATAAAGTCAAAGTACTGCTGAAGGAAAAAGTCAAAGTGCTGCTGTTATTGAAGAATGTTTAAAGTACTTCGAAGGAAACAAGGATTGATATGCAATATTAGATAAGGATTAATGTGTAATATTAAACGAATATTCTAGAATTAGTTAGGGATAATTACTTGTCGTTCAAGGATTACATGTTGTAAACCGACTTAAGGTTATCTATATAAAGAGCCTTAAGAGGTATTGGTCGATATAAGTTTTACAAGTTAGATACGTTTAGAAGTCGATCAAAGTTAAATAGTTAGGGATTGTTAGTGAATCTGTGTAACAAAGCAGGTTCTAAGTTCGGTTAATATAAAAGTTCTTCTTAAGCTTTGTGTTAAGTAGATTCCGCATACTTTACAAGGTCAAACAGTGTTTCAATATTAATAGTGTTGAGTTTACTTAATATTGTTAAACCTTTACAAGCTACAAAGTAGTTTGGTCAGAGTATATCGATCCAACAGGTTGACCCAGTTTTAATATAAGGGTTGGGTGGGCTTCTGAGTGTTGGGCCAAGGGAGTGGGCTGGTGTGTTTTTTGGATTGGGTTTTGTTTTTGGGTTTAATATTTAGGGACCGGTTTGGTATTTAATCACAAGGACTAAAAGTGTAATTTTCTGAAAATTGAAGGGTTTGGATTGGCAATTTCTCAAAGTTATCACAAGGGTTATTTCTGCCAATATTGAATAGTACAAGGGTTAAATGTGATAAATTCCAATTTTTAAACCCCGAGGACTAAAATTGCCAAACTTGAAACTTCAGGGACCAATCTTGTAATTTTACCAAACTTTCCAACCAAGGACCATTCCTACCATAGAAGATTAGTATAAGGACCAAAATTGATTTTCTCAAAGTTTTTACATCCCAGGGACCATTTATGTCAATTTTGCAAAGTACAGGGACTAAACTTGTAATTTTGTGAAACTTTGCACCAAAGGACTAAATATGTAATTTGTGATTCAAAAAGGACCTTTGGTGACTTTTTCATGTTTTTAGAATAACCAAGGACTAGTTTTGACAACTTTTGAAACTTGAGAGACTGAAACTGCCAATTATGCAAACTTTGTTCGTTTTTTATCTGTTTTTGATTATTTTGCATCTGAAACATATAAAACACACTTCTAGGATATTTTCAGTATTTTGATGCATATTTGAGTATTTTTGGATGTTTTGGCAGTTCAGATTGGTATAAAATGATGAGTATTTACACACTCATCAATCCCCCACACTAAAATATTGCTAGTCCCTAGCAATCTTTTGAGAAAACTTAATGGATTTTATGTTTATTTACCAAAAGCCATTACTTATGGAGTAGCCAAATGTTTCAGTTCAAGTAAGAACTATGGTCCACCTAATAACCATGTGATTTTGAGGAAACCACCAGCTGTCAACGGATTTGTTTTGTCTTTACCAAAAGTCGTTTGCTTCTGGACTAGCCAACTCTTGATGGAATTTAGTCATCATCTTGGTGAGCTGATTACCAATTATGGTTTTTCCACTGCCTTTACCACAAGCCATAATCTTGCGGGCTAGCCAACTCTTTCACTTTTTAGGATATGGCGAGTTGAGATACCATACAATTTTGGGCAAATTGTAAGCCATAAACGGATTTAAGTTATCTTTACCAAGAGCCGTTTGCTCCTGGATTAGCCAGTTCTTATGTGGGTTAGACATGGTGGACTGATAACCATTTATTGCGTTCTAAGTGAGAAAAAATTTTAAAATTTTGGCTAAAGTGGGGGTACTTGATGGAACATGTGTTTAAATTCGTTAGAATAACGAATTCCCCCCCCCCCCCCACACTTAGAACTGAATATTGTCCTCAATATTCAAAGTACCGGGTGTTAAACCAACACTTAGAACGTAAGAAGGAAAATACTCATAGCCTTTATTTAAGTTTATGTACACATTTTTTTTAGAGGATATATACATATATACAAGGGCAAATGACAAAAAAATGCATCGAACTTGACACTTTTTGTCATTGTGTGTAGCCAACTATTTTTTTTCTTATTGTATGTACAGAACTTTCAAATTTTGATCATTGTGTGTATTTTGTGACAATTTTACCCTTACTTTTTTCAGAATTTGAAGGGTAAAATGGTCATTTCACATGGCAGAATAGTCACAAAATACACACAATGATCGAAATTTGAAAGTTCAGTACATACAATAAGAAAAAAAATAATTGGCTACACACAATGACAAAAAGTGTCAAGTTCGATATATTTTTTTTTTCATTTGCCCTATATACAACATGTGGGTTAGTATCTCCCCCACACTTAGGTGAAACCTGGGTGAAAACCCATATACATGCTACTGTTTTTGTTTACCGAGTCGCTAGCTTGACTCGACCCCGAATTTATTTGTTCATGGGGAAGTATCATGTGGAAGAGATAATCTCCATCGGACTTTCATTCAAGATGTTTGGACAAACAGTTGAAGCACGTGAAAGTTCCACACCGATGAGATATACAGACCCTGGCTCAAAAATGATAAATGAAAATGCCGGGGTCAAAGATAGTGTCTTCACTCCCGAAAGAGTGAAGAACAGGAGAAGCCACGGGATAAATGAAGAAGAGAAAGAAAATCATGATAAATATCATGATTAACTCATCATCATCTACAGGAGAATTCATAATAACATGAATCTCCTCTTTTAAGCTCATTTGGTCTAGACATATCCCTGGTGTGTCTAGATCAAAATAGAAATTATCATACTCCTGTGGAGATATGATATGAGTGAGTTCACAGGAGAACTCCTCGTAAAGAAAATCATTCACAAGATGTAAATCTGTGAACTCATGTTCCGTTGTGGACTCATCACTATCCTCGATCTGAGTACCAAATATTGGGTTATCAGAAATCAAAGTGAATTCATATTCGAATTCAAATAGAGGATTGGTGATAGTAGTTTTGAATGCTTTAGGAACAATGTGATTAACATTCTCTACTGGACTGTTGGGATAAGAACTGAGTGGCAGATCATGATCTAAGAGACTTTCAATCTCTTCCAGATCGGCTTCGAAATCAAAGAGACCATCATCACTTCCAGATGGAAGTGGAATGATGTGAGTGAGTTCATCTGTGAACTCCTCAAGAAGAGTTTCAACATCAGAATGAGGTAGTGAAGCCTCAACATACTCAATATCTCCATAAGATATACAATCATTTCTAGAATCAGAGAAAGTCTCAAAATGATCTTTTGAACACTTAGGAGGGGAAGGGATATCACACATTTGGTCAAGAATTCCATGTGACTCTCTTGGGATTGGGACAAGGTTCTCAACACTAGGCTTTAGTAATTCGTCTGATTCCTTTTCTGGAACAGTGTCAAGATGCTCGTCCCCCATGCTCAGAGAGTGGGTGGGAACCTTGGGTGTGATAACATCAGACTGAGGGAGCTGAGAAGGACTAGCATACATGGATTTTACAATTTCCATTTGTTCTGCTGCTAGTAATTCTCCCATACTCTTTTCTCCCTGTATTTCCATGGAAGGAGTCTCAACTGATGAACTTGATGAGGTATCATCACTTTCATCATCGTCATCGAGAAGAGCAGCATTTTTAAATTTGGCATGTGTTATAGCTGCTTGTTCTAAGACTAGTAATTCTTCCATGCTTATTTCGTCTCTAGCTGCATGTTCTTCTGCAAGTAGTTCTTCCATGGATTTCCCACGGGACTGTTGGATGAGTGTAATTTGTGGGGGTGTGGATGTGTCAAACCCGGACTGTTGACATTGATCATCATTATGAGAACCCCCACAAGAAGAACTTGGAGCACGGCGAAGCGAAATATTAGCCAACTCCTCCTTAAGGTTTTTAAGTTTCTCAAGAACCTCTTGACAAAGGTCTTGCGGTTATTGAGGAGTTGCTTGGATCATTTGGCACTGTGGTGGTGGGTTCTGAAACGAATAGTTCGTAATTGTTGCAAGGAAATGGATTCCCTGTTTGACAATCCGAGCTAAAGTGAGGACCTCCACAGTACTCACAACAGTTGAACTGATGTGGCTGTGAGTCGTATGTGTTTAAGTCATAATTGTTATCAGGAAGCTGCTCATTGACAAGCGTGCTTCCCGATTGACAATCAGAACTATAGTGTGAACCACCACAGTACTCACAACAGTAAAACTGCTGAGTCTCATGGTGTGGAAGCTGATGGAATGAATCAGTCATGTCAGGGTAGGAATAGGGATTCTGGTTATAGACAGACCCGTTTCCTGACTCTACCATGCCACAACTGGGGCAATTACCACCATTATAATGACTACCACACCATTGACAAACAAGAGGGTGAGAATAAGACATAGAAAGAATCAAAGGGTAATAGAGGGTAAGAAATGAAGAATCAAATAGGTAGGAGGGTAAAGATGGATATTTTTGTGTTTTGTTATATAAAAATATGAAAATATGGATAAAAGATGGTAAATATATAATGGGTGATTATCCAAAATCACTAATCAGCAAACCGTTTTAGAAAAACGCGCACAACCTCCCCGGCAGCGGCGCCAAATTTTGATTGGTGGTAAATAGTCAGATAATTATTAGTCAACCACTTGTGAATGGTCAACCATAATAGTCAAACAGCTTAGGCCAATACTTCCGTGGAATACAATGTTTCCCCGGGTAGTTATGTCCCAACGAGGTGTGCGAAGGTATTAAAAACGAATCTGGGATCGGGTGATTTATGAACAGGAACGGGTATAAGTGTGAGTGATTGATTACACTAAGGATTTATAAAACAAAATACCTTAAATAAGCTATTAGAATGATTACGTGAAAGTTAGATATTTAAAAACGATTAAAAACCTAAAACGCGTATGTTTAATATTTAAACGTAAACCTACGAAACAAAACGATTTTAACTAAAGTAGGAATTTGCATGCCTTAGGGGCTTAAATGCAAATTAAACAGACTTAAAATATTTACTTTATAATTACTAACTTATTTAAAAGTTAAGAAAACCTAAAAATGTAAAAAGAAATAAAAATGTACGTTTAAATTTAAATAAACGTAAACATACATAATAAAACGTGAGTTTTAAGAAATAAAAGGCCTACGGATATGAAAATTATATTTTTACAATCCTAATAATATAAGAAAATTATTAGAAATTTAAAATTATTTTTACAACTATTTAATTAATTATTATTAATTAATTACTAATTTTAATTATTTAATAATACACTAAATAATAAGAAAATGTAAAATAAGTCTAGAAAAATAAAATTAAAACTTAGAAAAATCTAAAATATTATAAAACTTATTTTAAAACTAAAATTATATTTTTCACACTATTTATGTATTTATTATTAATTAATTACTATTTATAATTATTTAATAATACACTAAAATACAAGAAAATAAGAAAATTACTTAGAAAAATTAAATTTAAATTTGGAAAAATCTAAAATAATATAAAATTAATTTTAAAACAGAAAATATATTTTTAAGACTTTTTATCTATTATTATTAATTATTAACTATTTATTAATTATTAAAAACTAAATTAAATTCTAATAAATACTAAATAAACAAAGAAAAATCTGAAACTTTTTCTAAAATTATTTTATAACAACAGGAACTTATGAAAATTATAAAATTGATAAGTGCTTAAGGAAAATAAGCTAATAAGCAATAAGCTTCTTAAATAGAAGCTATCACTTCTCTTAAATTTGGCTTTTTCTAAATTTTATTTTACAAAACTAATTAAATACTTAAAATAACTAACTTTAATAAAGGAACTTATGTTGTAGCTTATTAATAAGCTGTGTGCAAGCCAAAGTGATTAACAGTTGAGGTTTTAGCTTATTAGGATTTGTGGTTGCTCTAATAAGTTACAATAAGAAGCTACAGATCAAAAATAAGCAGTCTAATAATGATAATGACTGGAAATAAGCACAATGGAACCAAATAAGCACACACAATAAGCTATAAATTACAAATAAGCTATTGGCCAAAACCTGAAATCCAAACAGGCAACTTTTGGACCTCTGTGGGGTCCACAGAAGTGAAAGGGGGTTCAAAATGGAACTTGAACCTTAAAGTTGACTAGGTCAGCTATGAAATAAGCCAATAAGCTAGGCTTATGGCTTATTAATGAAGTCTAGGTGAGGCTTGGAAGTTGGGTGTCAAACCTGAGTACTCAGTGTACTCAGTCAAAATGGTCAAACTTCAAGCTGATTGCAGCCCTACCAAATAAGCTCAAAAGCTTGAAATAAGCCCTAATCTAGAAAGATAAGCTGCTTGGCTTTCCAAAAAGCCAAGTATCATACACTGGGGCCCACTAATGAGCTTTGTGCAAGCTTGAGAAATCAAGTGTTTAACCTATGCACAGGGCACCTTTTCTAAAAATGGCTCAAAGTTAAGCACTAATTAAGCAGCCAAATAAGCTATCTAAAAATTAACAAAAATACCTAGTAAAGATAAGCAGCTAAATATTAAGATCCTAAAAGCATAAGTCTTGAAACTAAGTATTAAAGCCTACAAGAAATTATCTATTTTATTCAAAAATCCATTACCTGAAAATTTGACTTTTTAAATTACCTATCTAAGTTGACTTATATGAGTTTTAATCTATCCTAAATGACTAAATAAGTTGTATTAAGTTAAAAGAAAGTTAATTTAAGCTATACTAACAACTTGTACAATGATTTGATGAGAGCTTGGGTCTAAAATCCTAACAGTGAACAAATAAGATGAGATCAAAATTGATTTTGACTATCCTTCAATTCAGAGCTGAGTTTTATGGTTTATTATAGGGGTGAGCAGAAACTGCACCGCAAACCGCAAAACCGCAAAAACCCGAAAAAAACCGCTCCGAATAAACCGCACCAATACGAAAACCGGTGGATTGGTTTTTAAAAAAAAAGAAAACCGCTTTTGCGGTGCGGTTTCGGTTTTACCCGTAAAACCGAACCGCTATACCCGCACCAAACTGCATTTACTATATATAATAAATATTAAAGATAATATTCATACTTTTCAGTTTTTTACACATTATCCCACTAAAGTTAAAGCAATTTGGCTCTATTACTCAGTTAGATAATAGGATGTACTGTGTAGGATGTACTATGCTAAAGCAAAAGTCAAACATGCCTCTTCTTCTTCGTTTGGAGATTGGAGATAAAGGACCTAATCCTATTAAGTTTTTTTTTTTCATTTTGAACATCAGATCTATTACCAACTTCACCAAGCTAAATCCTAGTTATTCAAAGTTATCTCCTCGTAAGAGGTAAGTTGTCCAATTTCTAATTAGTATGTTTTATGTTCTTTATATTTGATTTTATGTTCTTTAGGATGTAGTTATTAATTTATACCTGATACTATATTATAAACTTATAGTACTTCTATATGTTCTAATGAGATATTTCTGTTATTAATATGCTGCAAAAACCCATCGAGTATATTTAAAAGGGTGTCAAGTACGTCATTGTTATAACTAGTTGTAAGGTTGATTTGGCTATAATCTGTAACTATAGTATATTATGTAAATGAGAGTTGTGTACCATCTGTTGGGCGTGAAACTTAAAAGTTCTTATTTGGTTGTTTGATTGTAACTACTTGAGAATTAGCAACTAGCAAGTCAGTTTATATAGTCGTGATTGTAACTTAAAAGTGCTTTTTAGTAGATAGTTCATTATTGGGTTTTTTTTTTTTTTTTTTTTTTTTTTTTTTTTTTTTTTTTTTTGTAGATGGAAGCAGACAAGGATGAACCTGTGATTGATATTGACGAACCAGAGATTGATGTAGATGAACCACAAATTGATGTAGACGAACAAGAGATTGATGTTGATGAAGGCTATGAGCAGAATACAGAAGGTAGTAGATTGAAATCATTTGTTTGGAAACATTTTAAGTACGAAAAGGGTGCTACTAACATCAATGCCCTTATTGCAAAAGATGGTTGGCTTCTGCAATGAGAAAGCATGGTACTAGTTCCATGGGTAATCATTTAAAATTTTCATGCCCGACGTCACCGGTGCGTGTAAAATTGACAGATAATAAGAAACAATCTAAACTGAGTTTTAAGCCATCAACTTTGGGGAAGTCGGGAACTTTGGTATCTCACTCTTTTAGTCAAGAAAAGTCTAGGAAATCTATTGCTAGAATGTGTATAAAAGACAACCAACCATTTAGTATTGTTGATGATGAGGGGTTTAGGGAATTTGTATGGGATTTGAGGCCTGAATTTGAAATGCCATCTAGGTGGACCGTAGCTAGAGATTGTTTATGTTTGTTCCAAGATGAGAAAGTTAAGCTCAAATATCTTTTGCAAAATCAAACAGTGTGTCTTACTACAGATACGTGGACGTCAGTTCAAAATTATAACTATATGTGTCTTACGGCCCATTGGATTGATGAAAATTGGAACTTGAAGAAGAAAATTCTTAACTTTTGTCAAATATCAAATCATAAGGGTGTGACAATAGGAAAGTTGGTGTA
Source organism: Artemisia argyi (assembly GCA_030686995.1). Classification (NCBI taxonomy): domain Eukaryota; kingdom Viridiplantae; phylum Streptophyta; class Magnoliopsida; order Asterales; family Asteraceae; genus Artemisia; species Artemisia argyi. Next base: position 38,785 of record JARVZY010011505.1, read on the forward strand.
TCATTGTTTACAAGATTGGGGTATAGATCGGGTTTTTACAATAACGGTTGACAATGCTTCTTCTAACGATGGTGCAATTAAATTTTTAAAAACTCTTCTTAAGGGGCCTAATTCAGTGTTGGATTGCAAGTATTTGCATTTAAGGTGTTGTGCTCATATTATAAATCTTGTTGTGAGAGATGGTTTGGAAGAGCATATCACTTCAATTGACAAGATCAGAAATGCAGTAAGGTATTTGAAATCATCACCTGGTAGGTTGACTAGCTTCGAAGAGAGTGTCGAGTTTGAAAAGATTGATTGTAGAAGAAAGCCATGTCTTGATGTAGATACACGATGGAATTCCACATTTTTAATGCTTGAAACGGCGATGAAGTTTCAGTCGGCGTTTGAAAGGTAGAACGTTAATATAACATGTTACATCAGCATTGTTAATATAACATGTTACATCAGCATTGTATGACAGTACCTACTTGTTTCTTGCAGGCTTCAAGTTATAGATCCCAATTATCGATCTTACTTTCGTAATGAAGTTGAGGATGATGGTGAGGATAGTACTAGAAGTAGAAAGCGAAAAAAGAATGATAGAGTTTTAGGGGCTCCAGAAGAGGATGACTGGGAGTATGCAAGGTATTACTTATATTACTCGTATCTCCTTTCAAGGTCTGATGGTTACATATTTTGCTACCACTAAAAAGCATGTTGAGTAATCGGTTTTTTCAATTAAACAGGTCAATAATGGAGTATTTGAGGATCTTTTTTAGTGTCACAAAGAAGATTTCAGGTTCTAAGTATGTTACAGCCAATTTGTTTTTTGGTGAGCTTGTTACAATGCATGCAATAATATCACAAATGTGTGAACATCCTGATGAAAAAAAGAAAAAGATGGCCATGTCGATGAAAGAAAAGTATGACAAATATTGGGACAATATGGATAATATGAACTTTTTGTTGCATGTTGCATTGGTTTTAGATCCACGAAACAAGTTGTATTATCTTAAATATTGTTTGGGATTGATTTATGGTGAACCTGAAGGAAGCGAGGAAATGTTTGAAAGTGATGACGAAGATGTTTCTAAAAGAGGGCAAGTTGTGAAACGTGTGAGATCTACTTTAAACGAGCTGTATAAACATTACAAGATGAAATCAGACAAAGAAAAAGATCAAAACACACCCGTTGCCTCATCTTATACTTCTACTTGTGTTGCTAGTCGCTTGAAAGTGGACATTGAGAGTGGTTTTGGAAGGTATATGGAAAAACGAGAAGGGATCAAGAATACTGAAGTTGATATCTATTTACGTGATGGGACTGAAAGAAGGGATCCGAAATTTGATGTCTTAGGTTGGTGGAAACAAAATTCGGAGAAATTTCCGGTACTTTCTCAAGTAGCTAGGCATGTGTTAGCAATGCCAATCTCTACGGTTGCTTCAGAGTCGGCATTTAGTACAGGTGGTAGGGTTATTGATAAGTTTAGAAGCTCTCTTACCCCAAAATCCGCGGAAGCTTTAATTTGCACTCAAGATTGGTTACGGTCCACACCATCAGATGTGGAAGATATGCAAGTTAACGGCCAACAACTTGAAGACCTCGTGGAGAATCTGGCTAAAATTAAACTTGGTAAGATTTTATATATTTAATTGTATATAGTTTTTTTTTTTTTTTTTTTTTTTTTTTTTTTAATAATATGTTGTATGTTACCTGTTTGTAGAGATGTTTTCTACTGGAAAAAAATCATGTAACGAGTCTTCAATGGAGGAAGATTTGAACTAATGCAAGGATCAAAAAGACACAAGCAACAAATGAGATGTTATGTTTTCAAACTTTTGGTTGTATTGATTACGTAACAAACTAAGAATGCATGTAATTTTGTGTTGCGTCTCTACATGTAATTCATAAACTTACAATTGTGTGCTTTTAGTCTTCGAGCCTTTAATCAACTATGCAACTTATTATCTCAATTATTTTAGTTTCTTATTTCTTATAGCATAATGTTTGTAAGAAGCTGCAATTTATTTATTTGTCGGGTTGTGAGGCTATTACAGGTGAAGTTGCAATTTATTTATAGCAGAATGCTTTGCTCATCACCCAATAGGCCTGGCCAACACCACATTACATTTCGTTGTATTGGTGAGATAATATATCTTGGGAATATGTAAAGTCTATTGTTTCGACTTGCCCAAGTCTAACATATGTTGGCCTCAATAGGAGGTTAAATGAGAATATGAGAGTATTATTATTATAATGAGTTTACATTAAGCCCAAACTTGCTATTGGAGTATTGGGTTCAACCCAAAATTATAAGATGGCATGGCCAAATGTGGTGCGGTTAAAAACCGCAAAAACCAACTTTGAAAACCGCAAACCCACAAAACCCGAAACCGCAAAAACCACATGGTTTCGGTTTCTAATATTACAGAAACCGCATGTTCGGTTTATGGTTCAGTTTTACTCAAAAACCGCACCAACCCGCTCCATGCTCACCCCTAGTTTATTAGACCTAAGTGAACCTAATGTAGTCTATTTATACTAAAACAATAACAAAACAACAACAAGAACACAGAATACTATCATGATCCAATCACACCTTAAAATTGATCAATTTATGATTTTCAAAGCAAATGGTAAATTTAAACCATAACACTGATTCCAAAGTCTATATTCTGATTATATAAGATCAAATGAGCATAAAACTTCAAGAACACAAGCAGAAAACACAGATTTGTCAAGTTTGTGATTTTCACTGTGAGATTTTGATTTTAAGCAACAATGATTTCCAATGAATCAACAACCTATTTTAAACTAGATTATGACTAAATAACACCAAATAAGCATAAAAATACAAAGATAATCAGCAATAAGCAAAGCTACAGTAGATTGCTAGAAATTGAGAAACAAGCTTAAAAGTTGCAATCAAGCTGAAACACCATGAACCAAGGACCAAGAATACTTCCTAAAGCTTCCCAAGAAGCAACTAAACCAAGGGCATTCCATTATTCACCCTGCTCCATGCAATGATCATCATCTTCACTAATTTTTTATTTATTTTCTATTTTCTTGACTTTTCTTGAATTTTTAAGTTTAACCACTAAACTGAATTTTAAGATATCTAAAAGCTTTTAAAAGCTTTTTCAGAGCTTATATGAGCCTAAGATTGTCTTTATAATCCACTACAAACAATATTAAGTAACTTGAGAATTTTAAGCTAAAAATTGCAAGAAACTGAATTTGTACTAAACTTTGAAATTGATTATTGAAAACACTTAAGATTACACTGAGAATATAAAGTACAACACTTGAAAGCATAAAATTGAGCTGGAATTAAAGTTTACACTAAAACGATTTACTAAATTACACTACTCCTAATTACTACTCTTCTCTGTTTTCTTTCTTCATTTTTATAGACTTTTCAGGCTCTCCACATGATTCTCAATCTATCCCGCCAAATGTGAGCCATTGGATTGGTCTGATGAATCCTGGCCTTTGAAATGGCCTTTTTGGCGCCAAAAGTCACTGTGGTAGCGTGGAGGGTTTCCAGGGCATTAAATTGCTCTTGGACAGTTGTGGAGGTGGAGGGGACAAGGTGTGAAAGGAGGGAGCCAAGTTGGGGTGGAATACCAGGTGACGTGGAGGTGGTATTGGTGTTATAGTGGAAAGGAGGGAAAGGGTGAGGGAGGTGAACAGTAAGGGTGGGTTTGACTTTGGGTTGACCCGGTTTTAATATAAGGGTTGGGTGGGCTTTTGAGTGTTTGGCCAAGGGAGTGGGCTGGTGTGTTGTTTGGATTGGGTTTTGTTTTTAGGTTTAATATTTAGGGTCCGGTTTGGTATTTAATCACAAGGACTAAAAGTGTAATTTTCTGAAAATTGAAGGGTTTGGATTGGCAATTTCTCAAAGTTATCACAAGGGTTATTTCTGCCAATATTGAATAGTACAAGGGTTAAATGTGATAAATTCCAATTTTTAAACCCCGAGGACTAAAATTGCCAAACTTGAAACTTCAGGGACCAATCTTGTAATTTTACCAGACTTTCCAACCAAGGACCATTCCTGCCATAGAAGATTAGTATAAGGACCAAAATTGATTTTCTCAAAGTTTTTACATTCCAGGGACCATTTATGTCAATTTTGCAAAGTACATGGACTAAACTTGTAATTTTGTGAAACTTTGCACCAAAGGACTAAATATGTAATTTGTGATTCAAAAAGGACCTTTGGTGACTTTTCCATGTTTTTAGAATAACCAGGGACTAGTTTTGACAACTTTTGAAACTTTAGGGACTGAAACTGCCAATTATGCAAACTTTGTTCGTTTTTTTATCTGTTTTTGATTATTTTGCATCTGAAACATATAAAACACACTTCTAGGATATTTTCAGTATTTTGATGCATATTTGAGTGTTTTTGGATGTTTTGGCAGTTCAGATTGGTATAAAATGATGAGTATTTACACACTCATCACACTTTCACCACCATCACTCTAGTTCAACATGCTCATACCCACATCTAAAAGGAGTATCCTGAACCAACACAATCTTGACGATTCACTCAACAAAGATGTATGAGCATGTTGGAAAGGCGTTTAACCACCAGAGACAAAGAAGTTGGCGATTGTTGCTGATTGTTGAAAAGATGCTGATTCATCACCTCATACTCACACTTCAACTTCATAATTCAAAGATATCATGATCATTGAATGGGCTTCAACCGTGCTTCCTCAACTCTGATGAAGAAGATCATGATCATGAAAAGTGTGAGCATGTCAACTCAAAGATGTTCGTATCACATGGAGACTTCACTACTCAAAGATGACTTGCAAATACTCATTTGGATGATGAACTCGAAGTAATGCCAAAGATCATCCAACTCATTGAACAAGTCATCTAGAGTCTACTGCTGGATGCACAAAGACATGTTTGAAGATTCAAAGTCTACGAGCTGCAAGAATTCAAGGATGCAAGAATTCGGTACTTATCTTTTGGGGTGACCTCCCTTAGGGGGAGATTGTTAGGAATACGAATATTCAGATAAAGACACGGTCACCCCAAGTATTACTCAGCATCACGTAGCTCGTAGAATTATCCTTAATATAGCTAGTACGTAGTTTAATAGTAGTTAATGTATGTAAATAGTATTCATAGAGTGGGTGATGAGTGCTTAAACACTCATCATTTTTACCGTATCTGGACTGCCAAAACATCCAAAAACACCCAAAAACGCATCAAAATACACAATTTATTTCAAAAGTGTGTTTTATATGTTTTAGATGCAAAATGTTTGAAAACAAATGAAAAACGAACAAAGTTTGCACAATTGGCAGTTTCAGTCCCTCAAGTTTCAAAATTTGGCAAAACTAGTCCCTGGAAGTTTAAAATGAAAGAAAAGTCAACCCAAGGCAAATAAAAGTCAAAAATTATCAAAATAAGTCCTTGGGTGATAAAGTTTGAGAAAATTACACTTTTACCCCTTAAAATCCAAAATTGACAAAAATGGTCCCTGGAATTTTGGAAATTGACAGATTTGATCCCTGGTGGAATAATTTTGAATGAAAAATCATCTAGGGTCCTTGGAAAATCATAAATTTTCAAAAATGATCCTTTGGTGTGAGTTTGAGGAAATTACAACATTGGTCCCTCAAGTTTGGAAACGTGTCATTTATGGTCCCCGGGATTTTCAAAAGTGAAAATTTACATTTATGGTCCATGGGAATTCAAAACTTGGCAAATTACACTCCTTAGGATATTTTGGAAACATACCATTTTTACCCCTCATGGTTCGGCAAAATTACAAAAATGGTCCTTGGGATTTTTAGCTAATACAAACGGACCCTTTTTACACTAAAACAAAACCTAAACTAAATAACCCACCAAATCCAGTCCACCCACCTTATAACTCCAGGCCCATACCTTAGCCCACCCAAACTCCCAAACCGTTCTAAATAATCACCCAGGTTTGACCCGCGTTGACTCCCTCCTTCCACCTCCCAACTTGCCTGCAATCCTCACCAAACACACAACCTCCCCCCTCCTCTTTTCAGCCAAACCCACTCCTTGTCTCCTCCACTAGTACTACCTTCCAAAACTTCTTAATTGAGCTCAAAACCCTCACAAGTAATCCCCTAGCTGCCAAAACCTCTTTTCCCGCCAAAATGGGGAATTGAGTAAAAGTGATCCATTTTAATATTTTATTGCTGGGAGAGATTCATGGGACCCACAAGAACCTGTTTGAAGGCTATAAATGGAGAAGGAAGCAGTGGTGAAAAGTAGTTAGTATAACTTAGTATGATTTAGTATAATTTAGCTTGTAATAGTTAATTTTCAAAGTCCAGTGTAACTTAAGCTTGTAATCTTAACTTTTCTAAGTGTATTTTAACTTTGATTTAATCATCAAATTCAGTTTCTAAGTCCAATTCAGTTTGTGCTTTATTTTCTTGCAAAAATCTCATGTAACTTTAATATTGCTGAAAAGTTGTTGTTTAATGGTATTTTAAGCTCACATGAATCACTAATAAGCTTTCATAAGCTTCCTGAGCATCCTAATCAGTAATTATTCAAAGTAAAAAAAAAATAATAAGAATACAAGAAAAATTATGGGAAAATCAAAAAGTACCTATGAAGCAGATTGATGCATTGGAGCAAGGAACTTTTGGAATGCCATGGGTATATTAGTGCTCTGTGGAGAGCTATAGGTTGTTCTCTGGTTTTGATTCACTCAGTTCTTGGCTTTGGACTTTTGTAAGAACACATTTCCTCATTTCTTTTTGAATAATCTGTGTCATAATACTTACTATTGTTATTTGTTAAGTAAAATTGCTTATTTATGTTAATTAAAGCTCTGCAAGGCTTAAGTTGTTGATTAAAAGGTTTGGTTTGGTTAATAGCTTTGATAATCTTTGAAATCTGCTCAAAAGGGGTGTTTGGATTAGCATAGTACACTGAGATCTTGTTGTCATTTGATTGTGCTTTGCTGAGAACAAGTGACCACAGTCCTAAGTAGGCTATTTAAAGCCCAACATCCAAGTTTCATTAAGCTTTGGTCAAAATCAACCATCACACACTCCCACAGTTAACTGTTGGGAGCTTGTGATTCAAAACCAATTTGTTTTCATGCACAAGTAGGTAATCTAGCCCTAGGCAATCATATTATAGCTTAATATAACTTAAATAACCAGTAAAATAGGATCTAAGTTCACAAAAGTCAAATATTAAGTTTTACCATAAAAAGTCAAAAGCAGTCTATTGGATTTTGAGCAATTTTTGGAGGCCTGCAACTTATTTGATTTAAGGTTCTAGGATCTGATATTTGGCATGCTTACTCTCTACCACTTGGTTGATTTTTGAGAATTTTCAGAGATTTTTGTGATTTTATTTGAGGGCCCCACAGCCCTTTGAAGTAGGCTGCAGGGCAACACCCCTGCTCTGCACATCAGACTCCTCATCACCACCACCACTTTGGTGGTGGTTTGTGGTCACTACAGTGGTCCATACCACTTGATTTTAGTTCCCCTCAACCCCCCTCCTACCAGGGAGTGTTTTTGAACCCTTTGTTTGACCCCTAAGTCTGTGGACCCCACCTGAAATTGACCCTTAACCTTGTCCCATAATCTGCTCAGTTAACAATAAGCTTGTGCTTATTTTTGATCTTTTTGGCTTATTCAGGCCAATCCTTTGCTCAAAAGTTGCTTATTATTGTTCAAGAGACTCAGAGAAACCAAATTTGTTCAGTGTGGACCCCACACCTCACCATTTGAGCTAAAAATACTCCACAGTCAACAAAAGTCAACTGTGGGTGTAATAAGCACTTCCATTGCTTATTCCTTGGGTTAAAACAAAAGTGTTTTTGTTAAAGTTAGTTGTTTTTAGTTTATTATTAGTTTAGAAAAAGAAAAAAAATCCAAAAAACCAATTTTAAAAATAGTGATAGCTTCTATTTAATAGGATTTATCAATTTATTTTTCTTTTTAATTTATTTCTAAGTAATATATCACTTTTATATTTTTAGAAATTATATTTTAGGTTAAAATAATTTTACAAATTTTTCCAGATTTTTATTTTGTCTTTTAGTGGTATTTCTAATTAATTTTAGTTTAATTTAGTTTTAATTAATATTAATCAATTAAATAGCATAATTAGTTTTTATATAGTATAACCTAGTTTTTACAATTTTTATAGCTTTTATTTTAGTTAAAACATTTTTATAAATTTTTCTAGAATTTTTACTGTTCATTTAATAGTTTTCATAATTTAAAATAGTTTAATTAGATATTAATTAATAAATAGTATAATAATTAGTTAATTAGTTTAAAAATACATAAAGTTAACTTTTTATAATTTTTTAGGATTCCCATGATGGTTAATTAGATTTATAAAATTTTTCTTAATTTTCTAAGTCTTTTTAGTATTTTTAATAATTCTAATTAGTTTAATTAGTATTAAATAGATAATTAGTAATTAATTAATAATAAATAATTAAGTAGTGTAAAAATAATTTTTATTTTTCTTAAAATCTTCTTTTATTATTAGGATTGTAAAAATATCAAATTTACACTTTTAACCCTTCCTGTCCTTCAGTTGTACTTTTTGTTTTGTGCGTCTGTATACGTTTTTTAATTAAAACGTACGTTTTTAGTTTTTAGCTCAAATCTTCGTAATCTAAATTCCCGTAATCAATCACGTAGCTTTCCTAAGCTATATTTTTTAATAATTTCCAAATAATTCTGATCATAACCTTTTCCTGTGAATAATTACCCGATCACAAATACGCTAAAGTTACAATTCACACTTCAACGGGACTTAACGACCTGGTGATACCTTATATTACCCGGAGTATTGACCTAGGCTATTTGACTTTGTTGACCATTATTTGGTTAATATAAGTTAGGTGGTTCGGGCTCAATCAAAATTTGGCGCCGCTGCCGGGGAAGTGTGCGCGTTTCTATAGCGTTATTTGAGATTAGTGTTATCTCACCTCACTCACTGTATAAATACCACCACTTGTGTATATTTTCATAATCAAAATACAAAAAAAGTCATTAACACTTTTCCTAAAGTGTTAAAACACCAAAAAAAAATTAAAAAAACAACAAAACAAATCGTAACGTTTTCTGATTCGGTTTTCTTTTAAGGTGATTCTTGAAGAGAAACGATTTTGGTAAACGAAACGATACCAAAAATATTCTCCAAAAGTTTTTAAACCCATACACAAAAACACAAAAACATCCGTCTTTTCTTGTGAATAATAATTCTACATAAAAATAAACTGTCGAAAACCAAGACAGAACACCTTCCAACTGGGGGTGTGAACAAATAAGTTCCCAAACCAAAAAGATTAAAACTTGCCTTTGTATCCTTGTGTGTGGTGTACCTTTTCTAAAGAAGCCACTCACTTGTGATTATTGGTTTAAGTTCACTGTGGTTTTGTCTCGACTTTGTTTTGATTGATTTTTGTTCCTAGTGCATGCGCACTCGTTCTTCTAGGTCTACTAGCCCATTACGTGAGCTTGTACGAAAACCTAGAAGACCTCGTAGACGTTCAGCACCAACAGTCGGATCTGAGATCCGTACTGTTGCCACACCCACTATCACCATGGCGGAAGACCGTCCCATGTGTGAACTTCTCCAAGCACCCATCGAGGGTTACGGAGATGCCATTATTGTCCCAGCCATCGTGGCTGATAGTTTTGAGCTCAAAACCGGGTTACTCAATCTTGTAACCTCAAGTCAATTCTACGGTTTTGAGAGGGACGATCCTCATGCTCATATTCGATGGTTCAATAAAATCACATCAACCATCAAGTACAAGAATGTCCCATGTGAAGCAATAAAACTTCTTCTCTTCCCATTCTCATTGGAGGGACAAGCCCGGATTTGGCTTGAAAAACAACCTCCACGATCTATTGAGACTTGGGAAGATCTTGTCAAAAAGTTTGTGAATGAATTCTTCCCACCTTCCAAGACCACGAGTCTTAAGAACGAAATCACCAAGTTCACTCAAAAATATGATGAATCTTTTGGTGAAGCGTGGGATCGTTTCAAAGAATTACTTCGCAAGTGTCCACATCATGGTTTCTCTGAGTTGATGCAACTCGATACGTTTTACAATGGCGTGAGCCAAGCTGATCAGGATTCACTCAATGCCTCCGCGGGAGGCAACTTTTTGAGTAAAACCACAAAAGAAGCTTTGCAAATCATAGAAAACAAGTCTAAGGTCCGTTCTACACGAAGCAAACCGATTGTTTCCCAAATTAATGCGGGTCCTTCCACTTCATCTTCTGTGAGTCAATCTAGCACGGATGCTAAGATTGACAAGCTCACTGAAGCGATCCAAGCTTTGGTTCTCGCCCAAACAAAGAAAGTCTCATTTCCACAACATCCTCCACCTGCTGAGGTTAAAAAAGTGGAAGTCTGTGTAACTTGTGGTGGGCCGCATGCCTACTACAATTGCACAGCTACTGATGGTACCCCATATGAAGCTCATGCTGTAGCTGGGTCCCAAAATCAAGGAGGCAATCAATATCGCCCTCCTATGGACTCCAGCTATCGTCCTCAACATCATTATCCTGGACCTCCTGGTTTTAATCAAAACCAAAATGTCCAAAACCGTGGCCAAAATCAAAATAGAGTGAACCAAGGTTATCAAAACCAAAGTAACTTCAATCAGGGCCACGGTTTTCACAATCAAAACCAAGGATTCCAAAATCAAGGTTTCCAACAACAAAATCAAGGAAACTTTAATCGAAACCAAGGTCAGGGTAATTTCAATCAGGGATATTTTCATGGAAACAACAACCCTAATCAGGGTAATTTTCAAAATCAAGGTCCCAATCCGAACAATCGAGCTCCAAATATTCCTAATCCGAATCAAGCCATTGTTTCAACCGGGCCTTCATCTGACGAGTTGTTGAAACAATTCATGAAGTCCCAAGAAGAGTTGAACAAGTTGCTGGTCAGCCAGATTTCTGACATTAAGAAGTCTTTAAATGATCGACCCTCGGGCTCAGGTACTACTTTACCGAGCAACACGATCGCTAACCCGAGGGGCGATGCTAAGGCGATCACAACACGAAGTGGTGCTTCATATGATGAACCCGCGATTCCTACTACCTCTTCTTCCTCCCCTCCAAAGGTAGTGAATCGTGAACCTGAGGTGACAAAGGACAAAGTGCAAATTCCTAGCCCACGAAGTACAGCACACGTCCAACCTCAGGTTATTCCTGAAACCAGATGTAAGCCTGGAGTTGTCTTTGAACCACCAGAAACTCCAGTGGACAGCCCTAAATCCAAAACTTCTATTCCCAATCCATCACGTCTCAATGAATAAAAGCTCCGCGAAAAAGCTAATCACCAAATGGATAAATTTTTCCAAATCTTTCAAGATTTGCATTTTGATATCAGCTTCGCGGATGCTATTCTCTTGATGCCCAAGTTTGCATCGACAATCAAAAATCTGTTGAGTAATAAAGAAAAATTATTTGAGATGGCAAGAACTCCTCTGAATGAGAACTGCTCTGCGGTTCTTTTGAAAAAGCTTCCTGAAAAGCTTGGAGATCCCGGGAAATTCCTCATTCCTTGTACTTTCCCGGGTATGGTTGATTGCTTCGCCCTGGCTGATCTAGGTGCTAGCATCAACCTGATGCCATATTCTGTGTGGAAGAAACTCTCTCTTCCCGAACTTACCCCCACGTGCATGACTTTAGAGCTTGCCGATCGTTCGATTTCTCGTCCCATTGGCATTGCCGAGGACGTATTCGTTAAAGTGGGGAAGTTCCATTTTCCGGCAGATTTTGTGATTGTTGACTTTGATGCCGATTCAAGGGTCCCTCTCATTCTTGGGCGGGGATTCCTTAGAACTGGGCGAGCTCTTATCGATGTATTTGAGCATGAGATCACATTACGTGTTGGAACGGAAGCCATAACCTTCAACCTAAATCAAACTTCGAGATACTCCTCCAATTATGATTGTGAGTCGGTGAATCAAATTGATGTCATCGATGTTGCTGCTGAGGAGTATGCTCAAGAGATTTTAGGTTTCATTGATGATTCTTCGAGTGAAAACCTCACTCAGTCTTCTCACCCCATCATAGCCAATTCTTCTCCTTCCCTCACTCCGTTTGAGGGAAGTGATTTCATCTTAGAAGAAATGGAGGCGTTTCTCAAAAGTGATTCGATTCCCGATGGAGTCAATAACCAAGAGATCGACCTCGAGAGGGATATTCTCATGCTTGAAAAATTGTTAAACGAAGATCCCTCTCCTCTTCCTGTTCTACCACAACAACTTCATAAAGAGGAGGTCAAAAATGTTGAGAAAACTAATGACTTCCCTGAGGTTGAACTTAAGGACTTGCCGCCTCATCTTGAATATGCATTTCTGGAGGGTGATGATAAATTACCCGTCATAATTGCCAAAGACTTAAGTGATGAGGAAAAGGCTGCTCTCATAAAGGTTTTGAAGTCTCATAAACAAGCAATTGCTTGGCGTCTCTCCGACATCAAGGGCATTGACCCTGAATTCTGTACTCATAAAATTTTAATGGAGGACGACTTCAAACCTGCAGTCCAACAACAAAGAAGGGTGAATCCAAAAATTCACGAGGTTATCAAACAAGAGGTTTTAAAACTTCTTGATGCCGGATTGATTTACCCTATCTCGGACAGTCCTTGGGTCAGCCCAATTCATTGTGTTCCAAAAAAGGGTGGCATTACTGTTGTCACAAATGAGGAGAATGAGTTAATTCCAACTCGTTTGGTTACGGGTTGGCGCGTCTGCATTGACTATCGTAAGTTAAATGACGCCACCCGTAAGGATTATTTTCCTCTGCCTTTTATGGATCAGATGCTCGAGAGATTAGCGGGGAATGAGTATTATTGCTTCCTCGATGGTTTCTCGGGTTACTTTCAGATTCCCATTGATCCGCAAGATCAAGAAAAGACCACGTTCACGTGCCCCTATGGAACCTTCGCATATAAACGTATGCCATTTGGCTTATGTAATGCTCCGGGCACGTTTCAAAGATGTATGATGGCCATTTTTTCCGACATGATCAGAAAAACTATGGAGGTCTTTATGGACGATTTTTCGGTCATTGGGGATTCGTTCCAATCATGTCTCTCCCATTTAGACAGCATGCTAAAACGTTGTGAAGACACAAAGTTGTGTCTAAATTGGGAGAAGAGTCACTTTATGGTCAAAGAGGGCATTGTCCTCGGCCATAAAATTTCAAAAAACGGGATTGAGGTTGACCGTGCCAAAGTGGACGTCATTGCAAAATTGCCTCATCCCACGACTGTGAAAGGTGTTAGGAGCTTTTTGGGTCACGCCGGTTTCTATCGTAGGTTTATTCAAGATTTTTCTAAAATCGCCCGGCCTATGACCCATCTCCTCGAAAAGGATGCTCCTTTTATCTTCTCCCCTGAGTGCATCGAAGCCTTTGAAACATTAAAGAAAAGGCTTACCGAGGCACCGATTCTTGTTGCCCCCGATTGGGACTTGCCCTTTGAGCTCATGTGTGATGCTAGTGATTTTGCTATTGGGGCAGTCTTGGGGCAACGCAGGTCTAAACACTTTCAGCCTATACACTATGCAAGCAAAACGATGACTGAGGCTCAAAGTCATTACACCACCACTGAAAAAGAATTATTAGCTGTGGTGTATACCTTTGAGAAATTCCGGTCATATTTGATCTTGACAAAAAGCATAGTGTATACGGATCACTTGGCTTTGAAGTACCTTTTTGCAAAACAAGATGCAAAGCCGAGACTTCTTCGTTGGGTTCTCCTCCTTCAGGAATTTGATATCATTATTCGTGATAAAAAAAGGAGCTGAGAACCTAGCTGCTGATCATCTCTCCCGTCTTGAAAACCCTTACCAGAATGCTTTCGAGAAAAAGGAAATAAATGAAACATTTCCTCTCGAAACCCTCGATGCGGTTTCATTTCGTGGAGACTCGATTACCCCATGGTTTGCCGACTTTGCAAACTATCTTGCGGGTAACTTCATTGTGAAAGGGATGTCGTCCCAACAAAAAAATAAATTTTTCAAAGATGTAAAACATTACTTTTGGGACGACCCCTACTTGTTCAAAATCTGTGCGGATCAAGTCATCCGGCGGTGTGTATATGGTCAAGAAGCCGCTGAAATCTTAAAGGCTTGCCATGCTGGTCCCACGGGGGGCCACCACAATCCAAATTACACCGCCAAAAAGGTGTTTGACTCCGGTTTCTTTTGGCCCACAATCTACAAAGATGCCCATGAATTGGTCAAATCCTGTGACGCTTGTCAACGTCACGGGAATATTTCACAAAAGAATGAAATGCCACAAAATGCAATTCAAGTTTGTGAAATATTTGACGTTTGGGGCATCGACTTTATGGGGCCATTTCCGTCATCTCATGGAAACAAGTATATACTCGTGGCAGTTGACTATTTGTCAAAATGGGTCGAAGCAAAAGCTTTACCCACAAATGATGCCCGAGTAGTTGTGAAATTTTTGAAAGCTCTCTTTGCTCGATTTGGAACTCCACGTGCTATAATTAGTGATCGTGGTACGCATTTTTGCAATGACAAATTCGATAAAGTCATGCAAAAGTATGGTGTAACTCACCGTCTTTCTACTGCGTACCACCCTCAAACAAGTGGACAAGTAGAAGTTTCCAATCGAGGCATAAAGAGAATATTGGAAAGAACCGTTGGGGAAAATCGTGCATCTTGGTCGGATAAATTAGATGATGCACTTTGGGCTTTCCGTACAGCGTATAAAACACCCATTGGGTGTACGCCTTATAAACTTGTGTACGGGAAAGCGTGCCATCTTCCGATCGAGCTTGAGCATAAAGCCTATTGGGCTCTCAAGCATGCCAATTTCGACCTCAAAACTGCGGGTGATCATAGGAAAGTTCAACTGAATGAATTAAATGAACTTCGTGATCAAGCTTACGAGAACTCTTTGATCTACAAAGAAAAGACAAAGAAGATCCATGACTCAAAAATCAAAAACCGCGTTTTTAACGTTGGTGATCGAGTCCTTCTTTTCAACTCTAGACTCAAGATCTTCTCGGGAAAGCTCAAAACCCGATGGACTGGTCCATTCACTATCGTTAAGGTTTATCCTTATGGCACCGTCGAGTTATCACAAAATGACGGACCTAATTTCAAAGTGAATGGACATCGTCTAAAGCACTACTTTGGAGAGGACATACCATCCATGGTTGTCCCGGATCTCCAAACTTTCCCCAAGGACAATTAAATTCGGGGATCGAGTCAAGCTAGTGACTCGGTGAACAAAAATTAGCAACATATATGGGTTTTCACCCGTATTTCTGACTTCTTTCTACTTTCTACCACCCTAGTGTGGGGGAATGGCCAACCCCCCGCTAATTTGAAAATGTATATATGTATATAAGTTCAAAAAAAAAAAAAAAAAAAAAAAAAAAAAAAAAAAAAAAAGTGTGATTGTATGTACAAATAAATAAAGTGAAAAATACAAAACAAAATTCCACAGTTAGCTTCGAATATTATCTTTTTACGTTTATAGATTCGGCATAATAGCCGGGACTTTGAATATTGAGGACAATATTCATTTCTAAGTGTGGGGGGGAAATTCTAGCGAATTTTATCGCAAAAAACTTTCAAGTACCCCCATTTTGGCCCAAATTTTTCAAAAATTTTTCACTTTATTTCAAAATTTTTGTGGTAATCAGTCCGCCTTGTCTAAGCGACACAAGGGATTGGCTAGTCCAGGAGCAAACGGCTCTTGGTAAAGACAACTCAAATCCGTTCACGGCTTGCAATTTGCCCAAAATTGTCCGGTTCCTCAACTCCCCAAAAACAAATGAGTTGGCTAGCCCGCAAGATTATGGCTTGTGATAAAGGCCGTGGAAAAACCATAATTGGTAATCAGCTCACCAAGATGTTGACTAGGTCCATCAAGATGCTGGCTAGTCCAGGAGCAAACGGCTCCTGGTAAAGACTTATCAAATCCGTTGACAGCTGGTGGTTTGCTTAAAATCACACGGTTATCAGGTGTGCCACAGTTCTTACACCTGGCTACTCCAGAAGTGATGGCTTTTGGTAAAGAGTTTAAAATCCATCAAGTTTTTCTCAAAATATTGCTAGGGACTAGCAATAGCTTAGTGTGGGGGATTGATGAGTGCTTAAACACTCATCATTTTTACCGTATCTGGACTGCCAAAACATCCAAAAACACCCAAAAACGCATCAAAATACACAATTTATTTCAAAAGTGTGTTTTATATGTTTTAGATGCAAAATGTTTGAAAACAAATGAAAAACGAACAAAGTTTGCACAATTGGCAGTTTCAGTCCCTCAAGTTTCAAAATTTGGCAAAACTAGTCCCTGGAAGTTTAAAATGAAAGAAAAGTCAACCCAAGGCAAATAAAAGTCAAAAATTATCAAAATAAGTCCTTGGGTGATAAAGTTTGAGAAAATTACACTTTTACCCCTTAAAATCCAAAATTGACAAAAATGGTCCCTGGAATTTTGGAAATTGACAGATTTGATCCCTGGTGGAATAATTTTGAATGAAAAATCATCTAGGGTCCTTGGAAAATCATAAATTGTCAAAAATGATCCTTTGGTGTGAGTTTGAGGAAATTACAACATTGGTCCCTCAAGTTTGGAAACGTGTCATTTATGGTCCCCGGGATTTTCAAAAGTGAAAATTTACATTTATGGTCCATGGGAATTCAAAACTTGGCAAATTACACTCCTTAGGATATTTTGGAAACATACCATTTTTACCCCTCATGGTTCGGCAAAATTACAAAAATGGTCCTTGGGATTTTTAGCTAATACAAACGGACCCTTTTTACACTAAAACAAAACCTAAACTAAATAACCCACCAAATCCAGTCCACCCACCTTATAACTCCAGGCCCATACCTTAGCCCACCCAAACTCCCAAACCGTTCTAAATAATCACCCAGGTTTGACCCGCGTTGACTCCCTCCTTCCACCTCCCAACTTGCCTGCAATCCTCACCAAACACACAACCTCCCCCCTCCTCTTTTCAGCCAAACCCACTCCTTGTCTCCTCCACTAGTACTACCTTCCAAAACTTCTTAATTGAGCTCAAAACCCTCACAAGTAATCCCCTAGCTGCCAAAACCTCTTTTCCCGCCAAAATGGGGAATTGAGTAAAAGTGATCCATTTTAATATTTTATTGCTGGGAGAGATTCATGGGACCCACAAGAACCTGTTTGAAGGCTATAAATGGAGAAGGAAGCAGTGGTGAAAAGTAGTTAGTATAACTTAGTATGATTTAGTATAATTTAGCTTGTAATAGTTAATTTTCAAAGTCCAGTGTAACTTAAGCTTGTAATCTTAACTTTTCTAAGTGTATTTTAACTTTGATTTAATCATCAAATTCAGTTTCTAAGTCCAATTCAGTTTGTGCTTTATTTTCTTGCAAAAATCTCATGTAACTTTAATATTGCTGAAAAGTTGTTGTTTAATGGTATTTTAAGCTCACATGAATCACTAATAAGCTTTCATAAGCTTCCTGAGCATCCTAATCAGTAATTATTCAAAGTAAAAAAAAAAATAATAAGAATACAAGAAAAATTATGGGAAAATCAAAAAGTACCTATGAAGCAGATTGATGCATTGGAGCAAGGAACTTTTGGAATGCCATGGGTATATTAGTGCTCTGTGGAGAGCTATAGGTTGTTCTCTGGTTTTGATTCACTCAGTTCTTGGCTTTGGACTTTTGTAAGAACACATTTCCTCATTTCTTTTTGAATAATCTGTGTCATATACTTACTATTGTTATTTGTTAAGTAAAATTGCTTATTTATGTTAATTAAAGCTCTGCAAGGCTTAAGTTGTTGATTAAAAGGTTTGGTTTGGTTAATAGCTTTGATAATCTTTGAAATCTGCTCAAAAAGGGGTGTTTGGATTAGCATAGTACACTGAGATCCTGTTGTCATTTGATTGTGTTTTGCTGAGAACAAGTGACCACAGTCCTAAGTAGGCTATTTAAAGCCCAACATCAAAGTTTCATTAAGCTTTGGTCAAAATCAACCATCACACACTCCCACAGTTAACTGTTGGGAGCTTGTGATTCAAAACCAATTTGTTTTCATGCACAAGTAGGTAATCTAGCCCTAGGCAATCATATTATAGCTTAATATAACTTAAATAACCAGTAAAATAGGATCTAAGTTCACAAAAGTCAAATATTAAGTTTTACCATAAAAAGTCAAAAGCAGTCTATTGGATTTTGAGCAATTTTTGGAGGCCTGCAACTTATTTGATTTAAGGTTCTAGGATCTGATATTTGGCATGCTTACTCTCTACCACTTGGTTGATTTTTGAGAATTTTCAGAGATTTTTGTGATTTTATTTGAGGGCCCCACAGCCCTTTGAAGTAGGCTGCAGGGCAACACCCCTGCTCTGCACATCAGACTCCTCATCACCACCACCACTTTGGTGGTGGTTTGTGGTCACTACAGTGGTCCATACCACTTGATTTTAGTTCCCCTCAACCCCCCTCCTACCAGGGAGTGTTTTTGAACCCTTTGTTTGACCCCTAAGTCTGTGGACCCCACCTGAAATTGACCCTTAACCTTGTCCCATAATCTGCTCAGTTAACAATAAGCTTGTGCTTATTTTTGATCTTTTTGGCTTATTCAGGCCAATCCTTTGCTCAAAAGTTGCTTATTATTGTTCAAGAGACTCAGAGAAACCAAATTTGTTCAGTGTGGACCCCACACCTCACCATTTGAGCTAAAAATACTCCACAGTCAACAAAAGTCAACTGTGGGTGTAATAAGCACTTCCATTGCTTATTCCTTGGGTTAAAACAAAAGTGTTTTTGTTAAAGTTAGTTGTTTTTAGTTTATTATTAGTTTAGAAAAAGAAAAAAAATCCAAAAAACCAATTTTAAAAATAGTGATAGCTTCTATTTAATAGGATTTATCAATTTATTTTTCTTTTTAATTTATTTCTAAGTAATATATCACTTTTATATTTTTAGAAATTATATTTTAGGTTAAAATAATTTTACAAATTTTTCCAGATTTTTATTTTGTCTTTTAGTGGTATTTCTAATTAATTTTAGTTTAATTTAGTTTTAATTAATATTAATCAATTAAATAGCATAATTAGTTTTTATATAGTATAACCTAGTTTTTACAATTTTTATAGCTTTTATTTTAGTTAAAACATTTTTATAAATTTTTCTAGAATTTTTACTGTTCATTTAATAGTTTTCATAATTTAAAATAGTTTAATTAGATATTAATTAATAAATAGTATAATAATTAGTTAATTAGTTTAAAAATACATAAAGTTAACTTTTTATAATTTTTTAGGATTCCCATGATGGTTAATTAGATTTATAAAATTTTTCTTAATTTTCTAAGTCTTTTTAGTATTTTTAATAATTCTAATTAGTTTAATTAGTATTAAATAGATAATTAGTAATTAATTAATAATAAATAATTAAGTAGTGTAAAAATAATTTTTATTTTTCTTAAAATCTTCTTTTATTATTAGGATTGTAAAAATATCAAATTTACACTTTTAACCCTTCCCGTCCTTCAGTTGTACTTTTTGTTTTGTGCGTCTGTATACGTTTTTTAATTAAAACGTACGTTTTTAGTTTTTAGCTCAAATCTTCGTAATCTAAATTCCCGTAATCAATCACGTAGCTTTCCTAAGCTATATTTGTTAATAATTTCCAAATAATTCTGATCATAACCTTTTCCTGTGAATAATTACCCGATCACAAATACGCTAAAGTTACAATTCACACTTCAACGGGACTTAACGACCTGGTGATACCTTATATTACCCGGAGTATTGACCTAGGCTATTTGACTTTGTTGACCATTATTTGGTTAATATAATTTAGGTGGTTCGGGCTCAATCAAAATTTGGCGCCGCTGCCGGGGAAGTGTGCGCGTTTCTATAGCGTTATTTGAGATTAGTGTTATCTCACCTCACTCACTGTATAAATACCACCACTTGTGTATATTTTCATAATCAAAATACAAAAAAAGTCATTAACACTTTTCCTAAAGTGTTAAAACACCAAAAAAAAATTAAAAAAACAACAAAACAAATCGTAACGTTTTCTGATTCGGTTTTCTTTTAAGGTGATTCTTGAAGAGAAACGATTTTGGTAAACGAAACGATACCAAAAATATTCTCCAAAAGTTTTTAAACCCATACACAAAAACACAAAAACATCCGTCTTTTCTTGTGAATAATAATTCTACATAAAAATAAACTGTCGAAAACCAAGACAGAACACCTTCCAACTGGGGGTGTGAACAAATAAGTTCCCAAACCAAAAAGATTAAAACTTGCCTTTGTATCCTTGTGTGTGGTGTACCTTTTCTAAAGAAGCCACTCACTTGTGATTATTGGTTTAAGTTCACTGTGGTTTTGTCTCGACTTTGTTTTGATTGATTTTTGTTCCTAGTGCATGCGCACTCATTCTTCTAGGTCTACTAGCCCATTACGTAAGCTTGTACGAAAACCTAGAAGACCTCGTAGACGTTCAGCACCAACAGTCGGATCTGAGATCCGTACTGTTGCCACACCCACTATAACGGGACTTAACGACCTGGTGATACCTTATATTACCCGGAGTATTGACCTAGGCTATTTGACTTTGTTGACCATTATTTGGTTAATATAAGTTAGGTGGTTCGGGCTCAATCAGTGGGTCGGGTCTTTACCCACTGTCAGCTCACTCTACAGCTCGTTTCATGGAGCACAAGTAGTTGTACTATATATACCCTCTCCCACCCAAGAGAGAAGGTTGGACCTTTTACTCTAATCTAATATCTCTTTGTTTCTCTCTCTAAAAAGGCTCCCAACTCTCTACTCTTCCTCTCTCTAACATCTCTCTAGTTTTCTTCATCTATTCGATCCATTATACACAAAACCATACGTGTTTAAGATTATGAGTATCCTACAGAGTAATAAAGATTTTTTTTTGTACGCTACGTCGAAGTGATATTTGTGGCAAGTATAATACATTATTAAAAAATTTTCCCTAAAATAAAACGTCCATAATAAACAACCCTTAAACTTGCCTACAAACTTCAAAACTAGCCGAAGTGGCTCCATTGCGGCACAAGGAACACTCACTTTGCTGAAACTCTTCCACTGCGGCGGCCCTGGGTTTTGGGGGGCAAAGCAACTCTCTTGCAGTACCCTTGGATGTTGAGGGGCAAAGCAACACCATTTTCTTGGTCTTTTTCGCCTGTAACGAGCTTGTTGCTTCTCGTAACCTTCCGCAAGTTCTTCTATCTGATCCTTGTCCTCATAATAACAACATAACTTTCGTTGTTTGTGAGAAAGAATCAAATGTACACTATAGACAAGTCTCACTTCTTTCTTTTACGTATACGGCCTTTTTTAGGTTTATCTCTTGTAAATATAAACATATGAGTCAAATGGTGTGAAATTACACTAATTTGACAAAGCAAATGACATAAAAAGTTGATTAAATTATAGACAATCTTAAACCAAGGTAATCAAATAATCTTTTTTTCGTATTCAATTTCTTGTCTATCTAATTTAGGAAGTTTCTATACTTCTAATTAAATATTTAATTGTTAAGTTTCATCATTTATGCAAGAACGCTCACTAATTCACGGCAAAATATAGAGTTGTATTACAGAAAGATTAATGAGCTTATTCATGTTTTCCCAAATTATTTTGTCACTACTATATTGTATAAATAAGTTTGATCGAGTTTACTGTATTATTATTACTTGAATTAAGACCCACTGACTCTTATAACATGTTATAGCTGAGACTGAGAATGGTGTTTTTCATTATTTATGTTATAAGAAGGTTATAGAATAAAAACTGACATGCCGACATTTATTAAATGCATCATAACTTAATGCATCATCTCTTTTCTTAGCAAAACTCAAAAATTAATACTAGTAGGGGTAATATTTATAAGGGGGGAATTACATATGTCAGTAAGAAAACTTCAAAAGTTAAATATTTCCTCAAAGGGTTAATGGCATTAATAGAAGCATACTTTCTCATTTGTTCACAAATTAGATATGAACAAAAAAAAAATACAACAATACCCATCAAACTTTCAAAATTTTTTTCATTATCATATGTTTTAGAATCATCTCTTTGCACTTAGAGCCATCTCTTTGCACCGTTAGTCCTTTTGACTAACGACCGTTTCTAATTAACTCAAAAATATATTTTCTTTTTCACATTATATGTTTTCGTCTGTTTTTTTACGCTTTTGTCCGATTTTACACGTTTCCATATGTTTTTTACGTTTTCATCCGTTTTTTGTTTATTTTTATACGTTTTGATCCGTTTTTACACGTTTTGATCCCAATTCTACAAATTTTCGTTTGGTTTTACACGATCTCGCCTGTTTTTACACGTTTTCGTCCAGTTTTAGACGTTTTGATTTGTTTTTACACGTTTTCGTTCGGTTTTACACGATTTCGTCTGTTTTACACGTTTTCGTCCGGTTTAAATGTTTGATTCTTTTTTACACGTGTTCATTCGTTTTTACACTTTTCGTTCGAATTTAAAAGATTTCGTCCTTTTTTACATGAATTCGTCCTTTTATTACGTTTTCGTTCGTTTTTACATGTTTTGATCAGATTCTACACGTTTTCGTCCGTTTTCACGTTTTCATTCTTTTTTGCATGTTTTTGTCTGGTTTTACACGTTTTCGTTCGATTTTTAACGTTTTTCGTACGTTTTTACATGTTTTTCATCCTATTTTACATGCTTTCATCCATTTCATCCATTTTTACACGTTTTCGTTCGATTTTCACACGATTTAGTGTTTTTTTTACGTTTTTGTGTGTTTTTACACGTGCAAAAATGAACGAAAACAAGTAAAAATGGATGAAAATATGTAAAAATGGATAAAAACGTGTAAAACCGGACGATAACGTGTAAATATGGACGAAAACTTGTAAAGGCGGATCAAAACATGTAAAATCAGGCGAAAACGTGTAAAAATGAACGAAAACATGTAAAAATGGACGAAAACATGTAAAAGGGGATCAAAACGTATAAAAACAAACGAAAACGTGTAAAAAGAAACAGATATATAAAAAAACGGATGAAATCGTGTAAAAGCGAGCGAAAACATAAAAAATGGACGAAAACATGTAAAAACAGATAAAAACTTAAAAAAACGGACGAAATCGTGTAAAAACAGACAAAAAAGTAAAAAAAAAAAATGGACGAAATCTTGTAAAAACGGACGAAAACGTGTAAAATCGGACGAGAATTTGAAAAACGGACGAAATCGTGTAAAATTTGACGAAAACGTGTGAAAAAACGGACGAAAACGTGCAACAACAAACAAAAACGTGTAAAAACGGATCAAAACGTATAATAACAAACGAAAATGTGTAAAAACGTATGAAAACGTAAAAAATGGACAAAAGCATATAATGTAAAAAAGAAAACATAGTTTTGAGTTAATTAGAAATGGTCGTTAGTCAAAAGGACTAACGGTGCAAAAAGACGGCTCTAAGCACAAAGAGTGAAAGAGATGATTCTAAAACGTATGATAATGAAACAAAATTTGAAAGTTGGATGGGTATTGTTGTATTTTTTTTTTTGTTCGTATCTAATATGTGAACAAATAAGAAAGTACGTGTCATTAACCTTTCCTCAAAGCACAAGTTATCGATGCATGATATACAATGCTATTAAAGCATATTTTCGGAATTTTATGTAAATGCCCTTATTTATAATTACTAGACGAGTACCCGTGCATAGCAACGGGATTTTATAGCGACAGATCGTTTAGTGATAAAAAAAGTTTTTGGGTTATAAACGAACAATAATAAAAGTTTGAAGATTTAGAGATTAAACATAATGTTTTGAAACCCGGTTCGACCCGTTCTGGACGAAAAATGGGTCGATTTAAATCGAGTGAACCCGACGGGTTGGGTCGAAAACGGGTCAAATTAAACCGGGTCAACCCGCCCGGTTTGAAGCGTCCCAGGTCAACCCGGTTTTCGATGTTTATTAATAGTTTCATTTTGAAATATATGTTTTCATATGGCTTTTATTAGTTAGACGAACTGGTGGCGACACCGGTTCCCGGTTGAACCCGTTAGTCCGGTCCAGTTTTCAAAACTATATGTACCATCAACTTGTTAGCTTGTATGAAGCTTTGTGTGTTTTATTAATTTGTATAATGTGTAAAATAACATTAGTTAGTATGTTAATTATTTTATATTTAGATTATGTTGTATCTTGTTTAAATAGTACATTGTGAAAATTTTATTATACTTTTTAGTAAGGGGTGTTTTAATTGGTCATTTTTAATTTGATATATATGCTTTTAATTGGTTGTACAATGTGAATAAATTATTGTACTTTAAAGTTATGGGATGTTTTAATAATAGTATCAATTATACTATGCATTTCTCTCACAGTTGACTTTCAATATTTCACTTTTCAAAATTTGACCATACATTTTTTATAGCGACAAATAGTTTATTCATCAAAAAAAGTTTATAAGTTATAAATGAAAAATAATAAAAGTTTGAATATTTAAAAATTAAACATAATGTCTTGAAACCGGGTTCGACTCGGGTGGTTCAACCGGGTGAACCATTCCGGTCGAAAAATTGGTTGATTTAAACCGGGTCAACTTGCTAGGTTGAGTTGAAAACGGGTCAAATTAAACCGGTTCAACCATCTGGTTTGAAGCGTCCCGGGTCAACCCGGTTTGTGATTTGTATTAATTGGTTGTATTTAATTTGGTAGATATGTTTTTAATTGGTTGTACAATGTGAATAAATTATTATACTTTTAAGTAATGGGGTGTTTTAATAAGAGTATTAATTAATTTCCTTTAATAAGATTTTTCAAGATTTTCACTTTTCAAGATTGACCATTTTTTCAAGATTGATCATTTTTCCTTTATATGTAGTATAGAATAGACGAGTACCCGTGCATAGCAACGGGATATTATAGCGACAAATAGTTTATTGATAAAAAAAAAGTTTATAGGTTATAAATGAGAAATAATAAAAGTTTGAAGATTTGGGAATTAAACATAATGTTTTGAAACCCGGTTCGACCCGGGTGGTTCAACCGGTTGAACCGTTCCGGTCGAAAAATTGGTCGATTTAAACCGGGTCAACATGCTAGGTTGGGTCGAAAACGGGTCAAATTAAACTGGTTCAACCCTTCGGGTTTGAAGCGTCCCGGGTCAACCCGGTTTGTGATCTGTATTAATTGTTTTAATTTGTTATATTTAATTTTGTAGATATGTTTTGAAATCCGGTTCGACCCGGGTGGTTCAACTAGTTGAACCGTTCCGGTCGAAAAATTGGTTGATTTAAACCGGGTCAATTTGCTAGGTTGGGTCGAAAATGGGTCAAATTAAACCAATCCAACCCGTCCGGTTTGAAGCGTCCCGGGTCAACCCTGTTTGTGATTTGTATTAATTGTTTTAATTGGTTGTATTTAATTTGCTAGATATGTTTTGAAACTCGATTCGACCCGGGTGGTTCAACCGGTTAAACCGTTCCGGTCAAATTTTTGGTCGATTTAAACCGGGTCAACTTGCTAGTTTGGGTCAAAAACGGGTCAAATTAAACCGGTTCAACCCGTTGGGTTTGAAGCGTCCCGGGTCAACCCGGTTTGTGATTTGTATTAATTGTTTTAATTGGTTGTACAATGTGTATAAATCATTGTACTTTTAAGTAATGGGATGTTTTAATAAGAGTATTAATTATATTTCATAATTTCCTTATATACATTTTTCAACATTTCACATTTCACTTTTCTTGACTTTTCCACTTTCACCTTTGATCATTTTTGCTTTATTGGTAGTATAGATATTAAACTGTCGCCCCTGTGATAAACCCTGACACACAAAAACACAAAAACCCTGCATCACCTTACACACACACAAACACTTTCTGCAGGTGAAAAAACAAACAAAAATGAACCAAACAACAAACTACATTCCACCCCACTTACTCAACCTCCGAATCAAACACGCCATGTCATCACCACCACCACATTTCACCATCCAGTCACTCATCATCCAGAACCAGTACCTTTCCCAACAATGCTCCAAGACGAGAAACGAGCTGGATGTAGCTCAGGAGGAGCTCCGCCACCTCACCATGGTCGCCGGAGGAGCTGAAGCGGCGGCGCGTGTGGTGCACGCGCGGTGGGTGAAGATGGAGAGTGAGGTGAAGGCTGTTGAGGAGATGAGAGGTGAGCTGGAGGAGAAGTTGGGGGATGTGGAGGAGCTGAAGAAGGAGGTTGTGGAGAAGTGGAGGAAGGTTTGGGAGATGGAGGTGGAGATGGATGTGGATGTGGAGGCGCGGAAGGTGGAGGGTGTGAAAGGGGAGATTGAGAGGTTGCGGGAGGAGATTCGAAGAGGAAGGTAGTCATTTTGAGTGTTTTCCGCGTTTTATTTACTAGTGATTATGTGATATGAAAGGGTGTTTGTTTCGGCTTATGGCTTATTTGGTTTTTGGCTTATGTTACGTAAGCTCACTTTTTGTGGCTTATTTTGAAACTTTTCGACTCACATAAGTTCATTATGACATAATAAACTTATATAAGCCTAAAAGTTTCAAAAAAAAAAAAAAAAAAAAAAAAAAAAAAAAAAAAAAGTGAGATGAAACATAAGCCACAAGCCGGCTATATAAGCCGAAACAAACACCCCCGAAATACTCCGTACTTTCTATAAAAAAAATAGTTATGAATGAACGGGGGTAGGAGACATTTAAATAGTGGCAGTATCCGAGTTTTTGGAGGACCTGAGCGGAAACTTAAGTGAGGCTTATGAAATGGGTAAACGGATGAGGTTTTCCCTGTGGAAGTTACTCGGAGAGGGCGATCATTTTTTACCCAGATGTAAGCGGCCTCACCAGGTTAACCCCGGGACCGTTTTTGACCCTTCCCTGGCCACCCCAAATGCACACACCTAGCGAGATTTGAACCCTTGACCTCTTGTGAGCAAGGACATACCGCTAGGCCATTTGGTGATGGTTAAGTGAGGCTTATGAATAAATGCTAAATAAAAAGTGTCATATTTTTTTAAAAAATATATACATCAAAAGAATACAACGAGATTCGATTTGTTTAGGTTTGTGGGTGTGATAATGAGATAATTTATTGCTCTGAGTGTTTGGAAATTCTGACTGTTTAACGATTTATCATTTATGTGTCAATTTTAGATTGCTCTTATAAATAATTTGATAATGAGCTTCAATTTGTTGCGATTACTTTTAAACTGATTACCGTAAATGGTTAAGAAGTATCACTGTAGCCAAACAGTTGGAAATGGTTGCCTGTGGTTTGAAAACATAATTATCAGTCTCACTTGTAAGACGTAATGACAAACGTCCCGTTAAACCATAATGATGTTGATTCTTTTTGAGGGTCAAACTGAGCTTTTTTGAGGTCTGTTTTTAGTAATTCTGCCATTTATCTGTAGCGTGGATGTCTGTTGGTGTTTTAACCCTGTATTTCTGATTAGAGATGATTATTTGCCTATTTGGACTGATGCTTACATTAGGAAATGTTTTACTTAAAGCTTCTGTGTAGTTAATGAGTAAGCGGTCTTTTTGATACCTTAGGGTGAACGATAACTAAAGTCAATATAATGGTGTTGGATTACTGTTGATCTAGAATAGGTCATAACGCATAAAAGTTTAATGGTTTCTGTATTCTGAATAATTGGTACTACATGGTTTTAGAATTTGTCTAGATTCTTTCAGAAATGTGCGCAATGAGATTAGAGGTGTCTGCAATTTCTATATTGGATGAGTTGATGAAGCAAAGCCATGTGCAATGTAACATGTTTGAGGTCACTCAAGCTTGTTAAGTGATGTCAAATTGACCAGGAATGTGAGAAAATGACTTTTGAACCCAAATCAAGGAATATATCTTAAGGTTGAATTGTTTCTTGAAGAATAGTTTGAATTAGAATCTCAAAGGGATTATTTTTTGGTTTTAAGTCTTAAATACATAGGATGACGTTACTTATGGAAGGGTGCCATGTTCATATCGGGTGCATATAGTATGTGATACTCATCCGATACACGTTTATCTAATTTATCTTTTTATATGATGAACCAAGCTAATAACGATATGGTTGACAATGGTGTTAGGTGGCAGAGGTGGTGATGATGATTGGTAAGATCATAATATTATCTTGATGTAATCATGATTGTTGCTAGACTTTGACTTTCATTGCCTGTGATATAGTTCTTTAAATTGGTATTCATTAAGATGTTCCTTTTCATAAAAATTGGTTGATTAGTAATTGGTATATGTTTAAATATCTCCCTGTTTTCTTTGTTAATTTATCTTTTTCCTTATAGAGCATATAATACACGATTTGTATGCGTGATGGTGAATTTGTGGAGGGTGTCTATCCATGCTTGAAAAGCATTGTAAATTGTATATGTTTGCACAAACAAAATTGAAGTGTTTGGCCTAGAGGGTAAAAAATACTACCAGTAACTAGCGAATTCGCGTGGTCTTAGATTCTGGTGATTTGGTAGGAGATACTAGTCATCGCTTCATATTGTATTGTGCATGTGTAGTTTGGACAATATGTAATACTAGCAGGATAAAGATTAAAGTACAAATTTGGGCAATTTCCATCATGCATTAGTTTTTTTTGAAATACAGTCAGTTTATTTGTGTGATTTTGAGTTTTGATCTTCGGAAACAATCGTGGATGCAGGGCAGCAATTGAGCATGAGAAAAGGGTGTATGCCTGTAACATTGAAGTTAGCAAAGCAATGGAGAAGTGCAAAACCGATTTGGCCGAAAAACTCAAGAAGCTGAGAGTGGAAGTGGTTGATGCAGCCAAAAGAGCAAGGGCGGCAGCTGCAGTAGAAGGAGCTTTATATTTAGGCAATTTAGTATTCTAACTATTTTCTTTCGTTTTATAACTTTATTAAGGGTCGATTAGTAAAACTTGAAATTGAATTGTTCAAAACAGGAAATGAATGTCGGAATTCTGAGATGGGTAACCCTGCCATGGCTGCAGCAAACCCAGGTAGTCGACTTTTTTAGATTGGTTTCCTTCCCTTTCCTGAGATGTACTTATATTTGACTATCAAATTGTGTTTGAATGTGTTAAAACAGGAACATGATGTTGAAATCCTGAGATAGGGTCACACTATGCTATTTTGAGGTATGTGATGAATAACTTTCTACTTCCTTTCCAATGCTTCGCGTAAATTGTGTTTCAATTTCACTTCTATACAGGGACGGAACTTGAACACTCTTGGTGGGGGGTCAACTTGAAAAGTATTTATTGGCCGATATACACTATGCTGAAATTTTTGTATTAAAAATTACTAAAACCATATATAAAAAGGTATAAAATGTACATAAGGTCAATTTTTTTATTTATTTATTTTTTATTTATTTATTTATTTTTTTTTTGGGGGGGGGGGGGGGGGGGGGGCGCAGGCCCCCTCGGTCCCTTCTAAGTTCCGTCCATGCTTCTATATAACACTAAATGTGTTGGACACGGCACATATTGTTTTTTGCATATGGGTCAGTTTGTCAAACTATAATAGTCATTCGTTTTGGGAGAGTAACTAAAGATTCCTTGTGCTATTGCTGATTCTAAAAAGGTATCATTTCCAAATAGCACCTGCTATTCACAGAATAAATAAAATTATTTCTTGTCATATA
>JARVZY010011506.1:0-117954 GCA_030686995.1 Artemisia argyi
GGGTCCGTCACTGGCCACACCAAGCTCCTTTAATTTGTGGCGAGGTTCAAACCCCGTCGATTAATCGGAAAATGTCAGAAAAAAAAAAAAAAAAAAAAAAAAAAAAAAAAAAAAAAGGAGTAATATCTAAAATTCGACCTCAACAAGCATTATATTCACATTTACAAAATAAAAAATAAAAAAATCAAAGTTACTAACTTACCTTTTAACATACTTATCAAATGGGCTTGCTGCAACAGCATCTACAAACCAAATCCACATATCAATTAATAAATCCAAATCAAAAGTCCTAAAAAAAAATGTATATTTTGTTACCTTTAGGGATATTGAGAAACTGAAACAAGATAACGGAGATTGATATCGACCGTCTGCTTATTTGACTCCGTTCATTTGTGCACACTGCGCTGCACTTCACTGTTAATGGCGTTAGTTTACGGCGTGAGTTAAAGTGGTTGGTGCTAAAATGCGCTGTAATGGTGGTTGTTGTCGACATTTGGTTCTCTCACTTTTTTTAGCGGGAGTGTTTCATTGTCTTATCCTTTTCTTTCCTTTGTTTAAATTACTGTATTGCCCTTGTTTTTCTAAGTTTTTTTTTTTTCTTTTTTTCTTTTTTTTTTTTTTTTTTTTTAATAAATAAAATGTTGATAACCGACAATGTTGAATTGCTTATATCCCTCGTCTCAATAGTAATGTCTGAAAGGAAATGTTTAGAAAACGGGGGTTTGAACTTGAGTGTCAATCGGGAAAACTCAAGCTCCCACCACTTAATCTACACCTTTGCACTTCAGAGATCATAACTTATCATGTTAATTATTTTATTTTTGTCTGGTTTGAAATACTATGTGCATGAGACACTACATTAATAAATTCAAATTCTACACAGTTATTTTTACACGTCTTATAGAGACCGTGTACTTTTATTCATGAACGAACCTACACTAGTGCTGGGTGTTGCATGAGCTACACACGATTTTAGATCACCAAGTGCAAATTTGTTTAAAAAAATAGCTGTTTTTTTGGTACATGCAGCCCCCCAATAATTTTTTATGCTACTTTCGTTCGTTTCTTAAGATGTAACTATAGTTAGCCAATAATTTTTTTGTGCAACACCCTCGTGAAAATCTTGAGTCCATCTCTGATTTTATTTATACATTTACACACATGTGTTAAAAATGAACACAATTACAAAAGTAACCACGGTTATAGGTCTATGAAAAACTTATACATTTATCAATGTCTAGTAACAAACAATCACACTATCTAAAAGGGGTCACACTTCCAAGCGTGTACAAATTGTTTATAGAAAAAAGGTAAAAGACAAATAGATAGTGAACTATATTATTTCTACATGCTTGTAGATGTAGGGAGTATTTTAAGTGATTTTTGTATCGCAATATGATTTCTACACGCTTGTAGGTGTAGATATATTTATATTATTCTTTCACACTTATACATTTGTACTTTAGATTTTTTTTTGTCCACACTTCTATCATGTGAACATTTAAATGTTTTGTCCACACTTGCAAATGTTGAGATATTATTCACGCAATACTTGTCCATACATTAGGGAAGCGTGAACTTTGATATTACCATTACCATATTATACAATTACGGTGCAAAACTACGTCGTTTTAGAGACCCTCAAAACCACATTGTTTTGACAATTAGGTAGGTACACCCTGCACTCCCATTAAAACTATGTCGTTTAAAGTCCTGATAACACCTTATTTTATACATATCCTCGAGTATAGTATTATATGTTTTATGATCATTTAGTGTGAACATTCCGTACTTAATAGCATGAAATGAATGCAGGTTCACTCTTAGATACTCTGAAGAAAGAAACGTCAAGAACACAACTATTTAAGCATATGAAGTCAATAAATAAGAAGTCTATTATATTAGTCCTATGCCATAGCAATGTGCGCCGGTTTTCCAGTTATGTGCGTTGCACTTATCTGCTCGGTCAAGGAAAGTCAAAAAGGAAGTTTATAATAAAGTGCGCCGGTTTTGTATCTCAAGTGCGCCGGTTTTGTATCTTAAGTGCGTCGTACTTCCTCTGCATTTATGAAACTTTGGCGCCAAGAAAATAGCTAAGTGTGTTGCACTTACAGTCGAAGTACGTCGTACTTCATCTATCAGAAGCCTATAAATAGATCTCATTTGCAAGCATTTGAAGTCTTACACACTACAACCAATCTCCACTAAGTCAAATAAGAAGTATAACGTGATCATGAGCCAGAAGCAGACGTTGAACGAGCCAAACAAGGGGTCCAATATACTCTTTGGTGTTGAATTCTTGGTTACTTGTGACACTTGTGTGATACATTTGATCATTCCAATTCGTATGTCTCTTGTTTACTATTTCATCATTTCTGTTATCATGAACTCATTAGCCATGAGAGGCTAATCCTCTTGTGATTGCTTGGATATGCGAATATAATAAAGTGAAGTTATGATTATGTTTAGATCTTTATCAATTTCAAGTTTATGCTGTGAACTATTGTTTATCTAGTCTTATTATGCTTGTTACTCAAAACTGATTGAATTTAACCCGTTGGGATAGGTCGAAAGAACCAATTTGTATATGCAATTCTATGGACTTGTCTGTGTTTTTAGTCTTTGGCTGGAGGAATCCGCTAGGAGAATTGGTAATAATCTAGACTTGATATATGATACTATCTCGAGAGAAATCTCTTGGTGGATAAACATGAATCTTGAATTAAACCTAACAAGTTATGAAATTGCTCTTTTAATGAAAACGGCTAATTTATAAGTTGTGCACCATTCTTATTATCAAACTGAATTGTCTAAGTTATCCAAGCAATCATCTGTTTAATCATTTGAATTATACTTATCATATCAATCACTATCATTATTGTTTTGTTTACTAATCATTTTATATACTTGATGCGTGGTTTTGCAACCTTGCAAAAGGTTTTACCTCTCAAGGGATCTTGAGAAGCTTGCAATCCCTACCAGGCAGTGTACCTGACCGTTGTAGTATAGTATAGTGACAAGTACCGGGGGATTGATCGTTCAACTTAAAGAACAGTGTTCGCTAGGGTTAAAACTCAATTAAACTAGGTCAAGAGGTGAGGGATGATTCTTTTTGTATTTTTATATTTTATGGAAAGCAAGTAAAAATATCGGTTTTTGGAAGAGTGGGCGGAATTAGTTGCTAGTTGATGAGTGTCTAAATACTCATCATTTTATACAAATCTGAACTGCCAAAACATCCAAAAACACTCAAATATACATCAAAATACTGAAATTATCCCAGAAGTGTGTTTTATATGTTTCAGATGCAAAATAATCAAAAACAGATACAAAACGTCCAAAGTTTGCATAATTGGCAGTTTCAGTCCCTCAACTTTCAAAACTTGTCAAATCTAGTCCCTGGTTATTCTAAAAACATGAAAAACAAACCAAAGGTCCTTTTTAATCACAAAGTTACATATTTAGTCCTTTGGTGCAAAGTTTCACAAAATTACATGTTTAGTCCCTCAACTTTGCAGAATTGACAAAAATGGTCCTTGGGATATAAAAACTTTGAGAAAATAAATTTTGGTCCTTATACTAATCTTCTATAGCAGGAATGGTCCTTGGTTGAAAAGTTTGGTGAAATTACATGTTTAATCCCTAGAATTTCAAAGTTTGGCAGAAAAGGTCCCCGGATATAATATAATGGAAATTTATCAATAATGGTCCTTGGGATATTGAAGATTGGCATGATTAACCCTTGTGATAACTTTTGGAAAGATGCCATTTTTACCCCTCAAACTTTCAGAAAATAACAAAATTGGTCCTTATGCAAATTACAAACCAAACGGATCCCTTTTGTTATTAATAAACCCAATCCAAAACATAATCCACAACAACCTGGTCTACTCCAAAACATACCAAGGCCCAGCAATACAAAGCCCACTTACCCCTTAAATAATAAAACGGGGTCAATACTTTGACCTCGTTGACCCGTTGACCTCCATCATCCCCAACCCCCCTCGTCACCTGCTTCACCACCATCCACCATCAACTTCACCACTTGCCTTCACCTTTCCACATCATAACCCCCTCTGTCACCCCCACAACCAAACCCCTTCCCCTGGTTTTGCACCAGGGGACTCCACGTGTCACACCTACACCATCCACCACCCCTACACCCTACAACCTCTTACACCACCACCCATCTACCATCCTTACACTCCATATTGTCCCCCCCCCCCCACCATCACTAGTCACCTCAGAAGCATTTAATGCTTGGAAAATGGCTACAAGCAACCCTTTGGAATTTTGGTGCCAAAAAGCCATTTAAACGGCTGAGATGAATTAATGGGATCCAAGGGCTCAGAATAGATGGGATTTGCTCAGAAGGCCACGTGGAACAATATGGATGCTATAAAAGGAGCAAGAAGCAGAGGATTAGATAGTTAGTTTTTAAGTAGTTTTCAATTAAAATCGTATGTGTTGTACTCTGTAATTCAGTTGTTATTTCAAGCTTTTAAATCTTGTACTCAGTTTCTATAATCTAAATTGAAGTTTTTATGATCTTAATTCCAAAGTTTCCTGTTTCAATTATCTAAATTGCATTTTTATGTTTGAAATCTCAAGTATAAGTTATATTGATCATAAGCTGTTACTGTGGACTCAAATAGATCATATAAGCTCCCATATAGCTTATAAGAGCTATTAGAAGCATTAAGAATCAGTATAACTTGAAAAAGAAAAAAAATAGAAAAAATCAAGAAAAAATAGTTTTTAAATAAATTTGCAGGTTTAAGATCATCAAGAAGGAGCAGGGTTAATTGTGGATTGCCCTTGGTTTAGAGGCTTATGGAAGCCTATAGGAAGTTTAACTAGTCCTTGGTTCTTGGTAAATGCAGGATTGCATATGGTAAACCTTCAAACTCGCTTTTTACTACTTACTGTAGCATAGCTTTTTATCTGCTCATCTTTGTTTCTTTAAGCTTATTTGGTATTGGTTAGTGATAATATTGATTAAAATCAATATCTTGTTATTTGATATTTATAGTTACTTAAATTTTCAATTTCACGGTCAAATAGGTCTTTGGGTAATTTCTTAGTTGCAAGCTGTTATTGTTGTTGTTTTTTGCTAATTAGGACTTATTATATGTTAATATAAAGTTTAGGATCAGTATTAAGTGTTAAATCTGTGTTATGCTTTGAAACACTCAAAATCAGTAAAATAAAGGAGTGTTTGGAACAGCTGAGTTCAAGGACTCAGAGTGTCTATTTGTTGTTGTTGTTTGTTAAGATATGTTGTGCTAGGTCATATTAACTCACATCAGTAACAAAATACACAAGTCTTTTTTAGAGAAGTCAAAATCCCACATAATCCCCCACAACAGGTTAACTGTTGTGGATTGTGGAACCACAATCTTCATACCAGTTCTAAATAAGTTAAGATAGCTTAATCTAGTTTTCAAACACCTTAATATAACTTAATCAGTAGATTAGAAGTCTTAGATTTTCAAATTAGTCAACTTTGTAGTTTAAATCTAAAAGTCAAATTTCCAAAGTCTGTCAATTGGACAAATCTCCCAGATCTTGCACAAGGTTGATTAGAGATTGGGAATCCAATCTTTTTGTTTATTTGTGTTATTTGGTAGCTGAGGAACTTATTTCAAAAGGAAAATCTGAGTTTGAATATCATTTGCTTATAAATAAGCACACTTGAAATTAGTCCTTTGAGCAAAAAGCTCCCCTGCACCCAGTGTGCACACCCAACTTCACAGGGTTGCACAATGTTCATTAGTGGACCCCAGGACACCCCCATTAGTTTTTTGGAAAGCTTAGTAGGCTAGCTTATTAGGTTTGTGCTTATATTGGATCTCAGCTCATTTGCTCTTAGCTTATTTAAGCTTTAAAGTTGGCCTAATCACCACATGGTCTGAGCACTCAGTCTTTGGACCTCATTTCACAAGACCACCCACAGCTCATTAATAAGCCATAAGCTCTACTTATTGGCTTATTGGGAAGCTTAACCACCCAACTTAAGGTTCCAAAGCTTAAATTGTCTTTTCTAGCTTATACAATAGGGCTGCAGGTAGCTTTTAGATTTGTGCATTTCATTAAGTATGCTGAGTCTTCAGTGTACTTAAGCTTTTTCTCAAGCTTCTCAGAAGCTCATTAGTGGATCATGTCCCTTGAGCTTTAGCTTTTTGAAAAGCCCTCTAACTCAGCTTTCTATATCAGCCTTCATTTTGAGCTTATTAGCTTATTTCATGAGCTTATTTTGCCCATAAAGTTGACTGTAAAGAGTGTTTGGTTGACTGTGAGATTTGGAATTGCTTATTTAAGATTATAGCTTTTTCTTGTAGCTTATTTAGTTAATTTAGGTTACTTTAGGTATAACTCAATAGATTATAGCTTATTTAAACTATTGGTAGCTTGTTTGTAGCTTTTAGCTTTTTAAAAATCCAAATTTGGCTTAATAAGCCATCTGTTGAGCTAATAAGCTCTTACAGAGCTTATTTGTGTAAAATAAAAAAGTTGTGTTTTTTAAAGTTGCTTATTTTTACTTGTTAAGCAGTTTTGCAAAAAGAAAATCAAAAAAATAAAAAGTTTCAAAAAATTGGGTGTGTGTGGAGTCGAACTTGGGACCTCTTGGATAGTAACATGCATAATAACACACACCCCTTACATTAGCTCTGGGGCACCAGTCCCGTTTAGGTTTACATAAACAATATACTTAAGGTTGTTTTTTAGTAATAAGCTTATTTAAGCCGTTTGGCTTATTACAGCTTATTTGAATAAGCTGTTGCCACCCACTTATTTTTCCTAGGCTTTTCATTACTTAATATATTTCCTGTAATTTTTTCATAATTTTTACTGTTCAAATAATATTAATTATAATTAATACTAGTTTAATTAATAATTAGGTAATATTAGTTAATTAAATAGTTTTAATAATTTTTATTTAATAGTAGTATCTTTTTATATTTTTTTTTTAAGTTTTATAAACCATTAGGTATTTTTAGAAAATATTTTCCTAATTTTTACTGTTCATTTCCTATTTTCCTTAATTAAATTTAGTTAATTAGATTTTAAATAATAAATAAGTAATTAATTAGTAAATTAGCCTAAATATAATTTTTAGTATAATTTTATAATTTTTTAGAATTCCTGTGATGGTTAATTAGTTTTATAAAATTTTCCATAATTTTCTAAGTCATTTAAGTATTATTAGTAATTTAAAATAGTTTATATAGTTTAATAAAAATAATTAGTAATTAATTAAAAGAAAAACCATAAAAAGACAAAAATATTTATTTTAATTTTTTATACTTTCTTCAAGTTCATTTTAAGTTTTAGAAAATAGTTTTGCAAATTTTTAGTTTAAATTGTAGTCTTTATCATTTTTAGGTTAATTTAAATTAGTTTTAATTAAATAGTTAAATAGTTTTTAATTAAATAATTAATATTAAATAATAAAATAATCAAAAAAATAATTTTCTTTTAAGTTTAAGTTTATAGAATTTTCATTTTTAAACCCCTGTAGTTTATTTTTCCTTAAAACTCATATTTTTCTCAGTACGCACACGTATTTGTTTACATTTCAGTTTACGTATATACCTAGCTGTTTACTGTGCTTGTTTTATATTATTATCCAAATAATATCAGTAGTGTAACTCAAACCCACTTAATCTTTGGTTACTGTCCTCAGTACCATTTATTCCCAAAAACATTTACAAATACAATTTCAATCTCGTTGGGACTTAACGACCCGGGGATTTCCCTGTACTTCCATGGATTTTAATACTTGACTTTTTCTCCCAGGTGGACCTATCAACTGCACACGCTTGACTGGTTGGTTTGGGAGGAGTCACTAGTCAACTAACCCAAATTACTACAATTGCAAACAAAATAAAATAAAATGAAACTAAAGTAAATGTGGCGAAAACAATAATAAGAGAAAATGTGTTTACTTAGATTTCCCTACTCCCTAGCTATCTTCTACCGGTTGATTAGTTTGTTACAATTGCATGGATGACGGGTTATATTCCTTAATACCATTCGTAGGGCCGTGTACGATCTTCCCTAACTCTATAAGCTTCTACCTCTTCCTATGTCGAGCCGACTACTAGCTCCTAACATGGCCTCATTAGTAGTTACCTATGCATTAAATATAACCAATTTATCGTGGTACACCTCCGATCATGTTTCTTAAGACGTTCAAGCAAGTTACCAATTGGAAGACTGCCAGTTTTCTTAAGCCTAACATCAAAATCATTCATCTACCACAATTATAAACAAACAACCAACCAATAATCAATACCTAAGTTTTATTACATCTAAGCAAACACAAAGAAAACCTAGCCTAGCATGTTAAAGAGAAGACAAGCATAAGATAGAATCAAACAACACATAGACATAATGATTATTGGAAAACTTATCTTCAATTAAGCATGGATGAAACAAGGGTTTGAAACCCTCAAAAATACAGTAAAATTCGTCTAGGGTTTTCTCCTCTCAAAGTTGCACACAATAAATGAAAAATCAAAAACTATATATAGATTATTAGGTCTGACGGCGTCAAGAGTAAAGTCTGACGCCGTCAACTCGCCACCATAATTATCATCGTATTGCCTATATCCACTTCTAATGTCGTCATGTGTAAACTTCATCTTGGCCATCACATGCAAATTACTCTTGATGGCCTTGGTGTAGCCGTCATGTATAATTCTTCCAAAATCTCTCTGGCGCGTCACGTGTAACTTGATTTATCCACCTCTTTGTCAAAGGGTGATGGCGTCACATGTATATCCTGACGCCGTCAGGTACAATTTCCAGCATGAATTTGAGACTTTGTTGTTTTCTTCACTTTTTCACTCCAAAACGTCCAAAATGCTTTCTTTTCCAGATTTTCTCTCAAAAGTACCTAAAATGACAAAAGGAATGATTTAGGGCAATATTTGATCAAATAATCTCGACTTTGGGCTTATATGACCCCTAAAAGCGGTACACTTTTCGTCTCATCAAATACCCTTAAACTTGAGATTTGCTTGTCCTCAAGCAAATGTGCTTTTATTCTAGTAAAAAAAGAAGCTAGGAGTCATTTAACATTAATAT
Source organism: Artemisia argyi (assembly GCA_030686995.1). Classification (NCBI taxonomy): domain Eukaryota; kingdom Viridiplantae; phylum Streptophyta; class Magnoliopsida; order Asterales; family Asteraceae; genus Artemisia; species Artemisia argyi. Next base: position 9,094 of record JARVZY010011506.1, read on the forward strand.
AAAAGTAATTGCAACAAATAATCGTTCCACTTCAACCAAAACAAGCACGGAAATTATACACTAGCGCCTCACAAATAGTGTTTATATACTCACATCTCTCGGGTGTAATAAAGTATATATCACAATATATAAATGGAAAACATCTCTCACCACCTGTCATAGCAAATAGATTACCATAGGCTTGGGAAAGGATTAAACCTCCACCACTCGGTGTAAGCACCTAGGATACACTATCAAAGAAGTCTTTTAAAGGGTTATAACGTGAGGTGTAGGGATATGGTAAACACGGTTTTGTTGGATAAAGGAAATATTTAGTGGTGGCGAGTTAATCATCTTGGTCAATTACATGTACAATGTGGCGTTGCTAAGCCAAGACTCGATTCGACTTAAGCTAATCAAAAACTAACAAAACATAAAAGGAAACGGGATGGTAGTCCGTATGTTTTTTCTCTTTTTTCTTTTTCTATTTTATTTTCTTTTTCTTGATTTTTCGATTTTTTTTTTTTTTTTTTTTTTTGCATACACTCTTGCCCTACCATAAAAAATAATACATCATAGGGGATTTGCATTACCCTTACACTTGAATTTTTACATACTTTACAATCAACTAGTCTAATGACTCGAATTAAAATAATCAAAACACTTGGAGTACTTTTTAAAAATTAATGCACATATGGGGGTAATATATGATGTTCTTTCTCATTACTCCATAACACTAGTACTTCACCCTTGAGTCCCAATCGTCCCAAAACAATATGTAAAAGATATGACTCGACTTAGCAACCATGTAATCAATTAGACAATTAACTAAGGGTTTAAACATGTGACAATAATGCACTAAAGATGGGTGCATACAAGGAAGGCTAAGGCGATTTGGTTGTACATTTGGGGTGGATTGTAAACAAATTCTTTCTTTAAGTAAGATGCTTAAAGTTAGAAACGAAAAAGATAGGCTCGGAGGGGTGTACTAGGGGTATCGTGTACTAAAAATGAGTATAACGCAAAGGTGTGGGAAAATTAATTGACTTTACTAGTCAAGTAATTATGACTTCATTGGTCAAGTAATTATGATACGGGTTTAACACAAGGTGATCCTAATGCCTCTTATCATGTAGTAAATCCTACTGCACGGATGTAGTCTCACTAACGGTCTCAGGATGCATCATTAACGCAAGTTCTAGAATCTAAGTACTACCGGTACACTCATAAGCATCTTTTCCTAACAAATCTAGGGGCGAACCTCACATATTTGGGGTGGAAAATTTTGAGTGGTACGGTTTTTGTGCTAGTTATACAACTCCTATCCATGAGACACTCATTAAGGCTAAAGCTTCACTCCTAAATGTTGTAAAAAAATTTATATTTGGTGCTAAAATTGCCCTAACAAGTATTTCTCTTAGTTTTATTACACACCTACTATTGAACAAACAAACTCAAGTCCAATTGTATTCTCTAAGGTATCATCATTTACCCTCCCCTTACACTTAGGCTGAACATTGTCCCCGATGTTCAATAAAAAGGATTTAAAAGTAATGAAGGTAAAAGAATGAAATAAATACTCCCCTGATTCGTTCGGTGTGGATAAATGGATAACATGGTTAAATCCTCCTCCAAGAAAATGAATGTTGAAAGCTTCCCTCCAGAAATATAAATCATCTTCTTGTCCAATATAACCTGTTAAACTTGAGAAAACAATCAAGGCAAACCTCACGTAAAATCGGCAGTAATTGATGAGGCGAAAAGTGTACCGCTTTTAAGGGGTCATTTAAGCCCGAATTCGAGATTATTTGATCAAATATTGACCTAAATCGTTCCTTTTGTCATTTTAGGTACTTTTGAAGAAGAATCGGGAAAAGGAAGCATTTTGGACGTTTTTGGAGCATAAAAGAAAAGAAAACAGCAAAGTCTCAATTTTCCTTGCTAGAACAGTACCTGACGGCGTCAAGCCTTTGTACATGACGGCGTCAAGAGTTACAAAAGAGGTGGAAGTGGAAAATACACGTGACGATCCAGAGAGTTTTTAAGCCTAGGACCTGACGGCGTCACCAAGGCCGTCAGGGTCCAAACACTAGTGACGGCCCAGAACATTTCAATACATGACGGCGTCACAAATAGATCTAGGCAATACGATTTTATTATGGCGGCTAGTTGACGGCGTCACGAGCTAACACATGACGCCGTGACGATGTAATATCTATATATAGTTTTCCAAATTTCATTCATTAGTGTGCAATTTTGAGGGAATAAACCCTAGTCCGAATTTTATCAGCTTTTCAAGGGTTCCAACCCTTTGATTCTTTCATGTTCAATTAAAGATAAGTATTCCTTGAAATCATTCACTATGTCTATATGTTGTTTGATTATATCTTACGCTTGTCTTCTATTTAACATGCTAGGCTAGATCTTTATTGTGTTTACTTAGATGTAGTGAAACCTAGATGTTAATTATGGGTTGATTGTTTGTTTATAATTGTTACGGCTGATTGTATTCGATGTTAGGCTTAAGAAAACTGACAGACTTACATTGGTAACTTGCTTGAACGTCTTAAGAAACATGATCGGAGGTGTACTACGATTTTTGGTTGTATTTAATGCGTAGGAGAATTCTAATGATCCCATGTTAGGAGCTTCTAACGGCTCGACATAGGAGTGAAGTAGGATCTTATAGAGTTAGGGAATATTGTACATGGCCCTACGACTAGTATTAAGGATTATGACCCGTCATCCATGCAATTGTAACAAGCTAATCAACCTGTAAAAGATATCTAAGGAGTAATGAAGTCTAAGTAAACACAACTTTCCTCATTATTGTTTCCACCACATTAGTATAATAGTTTTATTTTCATTTCTTTATTTTATTTTGATTGCATCTTTAGATTAATTGGATTAGTTGACTAGCAACTAATTCTGCTCACTCCTTCAAAACCCGAGATTTTAATTGCTCTCATAAAAATATAAAATACAAAAAGAATCGTCCCTCACCTCTAGACCTAGTTTAGTAGGTTTTCTAATCCTAGCGACACTATTCCTGAGTTGAACGATCAATCCCCCGGTACTTGTCACTATACTATACTACAACGATCAGGTACACTGCCTGGTGGGGGTTGTAAGCTTCTCAAGATCCCTTGAGAGGTAAAACCTGTTGCGAGGGTGCAATTCCCGCGTATCAGTAATCTATATATATAAGGATATAATGCTTGTAGAATGAATGTTTGCAGATTTTCTGGAGTTTATAAAACTAAAGGATTAACAAAAATTTTAAGACTCCGGTAGAAAAACAAAACTCGCAAAATTTTTCAGAATTTTACACCTAATGCCGTCAGGTTATGATCCTGACGCCGTCAGAGTGTTCTGACAGAAATCTTATGTTAAGTTTCTGGAAAAACTCATGCCTTAATTCTTGAAAATCCTGCAAAATCTCATTATGACTCGATACAAGCATTTGACTCAAACAAATACTAATATACATGTTTATTTAATATTGTTGTGATTCATGTCTAATTCCGTTCTTAGAAACAAATTTAGATTTCCCTTACACTTAGCTTTTGCGAAATACTTTTTTATGAAGTTAAGACCAACAACAAGGTAAAGCATTTTCAAAAACATGATCCACAAACAATAAAAATAAAGCATGCATACGGAAACAAATAAAGCAAACAAACAAACAATCAAACAAATAAAACTTGGTTTGCCTCCCAAGAAGCGCTTTTCTTTATTTACGAGTCTTGTAGCTAGACTCAAGGTCACGGGCTATCCTATATGATTGAGTTCCTCATCGAGGACATCTTTAGGATCAAACTTAGGTTTCAATTTCCTATCGGTTCTCTTAGTTCGGTATGACTTCTCAAATTTTTCCCCATCCGGATTATATAGAATCATCTTCATATGCCATGATCCATCACCTTCCTTAGGTGGCTTGTCCCAATTCCATTTACATTGATCACCTTCCCTTTTCCACTTGTTCATTCCTAAGTTGATAGGCATCACTCCTAGATATTCAATCATTTTCCTAAAGACTAAAGGATCCTCAAAGGGGTTTGAAGACCTAGCTATGAGTTGCTCTACCGAATGCATTTTGTTTATAAACTCCTCCTCTAAATAAAATGGGCGTTGAGGTCCTATGAAGTCTCTATTAACCCAAGGTCCGTATCTAGATGGTCTCCTATTCACATCTACCCAATGAGGCGTTGATTCCTCACTAGTATAATAGGCATGTTTCTTAACATCATAGACCGACCAATTTTATCCTTCTCCTACCGCTTTTCTAGATTCCTTACAATCAATCATCGCACTTGCGGTAGCTAAAAATCCTCTTCCTATTAATAAAGGGCATGTAGTGTCACTAACCATATCAAGGACGTGGAAATCGGCTAACATTGTCAACCTTCCTATATGCACTAACACATCATTTACTACCCTAACCGGATACGCCACACTTCCATCCACAAGTCCTATGATTACCTTTTTTTCATCTAACTTTTCTGGCTTAAGGGTGGTGTATAGAGATAATGGAAGTAAATTTAGGCTTGACCCAAGATCGGCTAATGTGTCAAAAGCCTCAGAATTTCCGATCTTACAGGGTAAAACGAATATGCCCGGATCATCTAATTTTTTAGGCAACTTGTTTTGAACGAAGGCGGTCTCATTCTTACCCAACTTAAGTTTCTCTTCATATTTTTCTAAAAGGGCATTGTAATAGGGAGCACGGGCTAAGACATCAATGACGGGGCTCTCAAGGTGAAGTTCCTTGAATTTTTCGCCAAGGTCTTGTGTAGGAGGTGTTTCAACTATGCTATTGACCGAATTGATGTTGGGTGTTGTATTCAATTGGTTCTTTAACTCTTTTGAAAAATTTGGGTTTGCTTGAAACACGTGCTCACGGCATTGACCGAATAGTATTGTGGACAAGAAGTGGGAGACGAAACAGATGATATAGCGTTAACGTTTAGTTTCGGATTCTTGATCATGTTACTTGGGAGTGCTCCCATTTCTCGTTCATTGAGAACTTTCAACAACGTGTCAATCTTGTTGGTCACCTCACTTTGTTTTTGTTTGAAATCGGCTTCAAACTTTGCTAAACGAGTTTCTTGAGATGCCATAAATTTGGACATCAACCCTTTAAAATTATTGGTACTGCCATAGTTGTTGGAAGAATTTTTGTTGATAGTACGGTTAGGAGGTGGACCGTTTGGTTGATAACGATTAGGTGGAGTAGAAGAATTGTTTTGGGGCATGTTTTGGTTTTGTTTCCACCTAAGGTTCGGGTGATTTTTCCAAGAGGGCTTGTATGAATCACCGTAAGCATTTTGCTCGGGTTTGAAAGTGTACCACTTGTCTCCCACTCCGTCGGTACGCGAGGATGCGTAATCCGCAAAAGCTTGTTCGGGGAGTTCCATGCAATCACGAGTGTCGTGGGGAGCACTACATAATTCGTATGAAGAAGTGATTTTGTTCACTTGGCTTGAAGGTTTAGGAGCTTCATAGGATTTCATGAGAAACTTGACTTGGTCTTCAAGTACCATGATCCTACGGTCGGGAGTGCTAGAATTATTCGAAGGCAAAGATATTGCCTTGACCGTTTTGTTCAAATCACGGGGATCATTCCAACTTTCATTGTCTTAGAGAGCAAGATCTTCTATGAGTTTCCATGATTCTTCCGCACTTAGATCACGTAGCTTGCCACCGGCCGATTAGTCAATGGTTCGCCTTGTGGAGAGGTCGATATGGTCATAGAAAATTTGGACTTGGAGCCAAAGATCTATGCCATGATGAGGGACTTTTTGGAGTAAATCCTTGAAACGAGTCCATGCTTCATAAAGAGTTTCACCTTGCCGTTGTTGGAACATCAAGATATCATTTCTAAGCTTAGTGGTTCTTCCCGGTGGAAAGAATTAAGCAAGGAAACGAGTGTCAGATCATCCCAAGAGGTGATGGATCCCGTGGGTAAACGCTCAAGCCATTGACTAGCTTGGTCACGTAGAGAGAATTGGAAGAGACGCAATCGGGTCGTCTCTCGAGTTTCAACATCAAGGTCCACAGAATCTACGATTTTAAGGAAACCCTTGAGATGTTGATTAGGATCTTCGGAACGAAGTCCATGGAATGCACATCCGCTTTGCACCAACCAGATGGTGTCGGATCGCAAGGGGGACACATTGGCTCCTTGAGTGAGCTCAATGGTGTTTCGATAGCCTTGGTGGCTAGGACGAGAGTACTCTCCTAAAGTTCGGGGTCTAGGAGGTTGGTTTGGTTGTGGTGGGTTTTGTGGAGGATTTTGTTGTGGTGGGTTGATGGGATCAAAGAGATTACCACCTTCCATGATAGCGGATGGCAACGATTACGAACAAAGGAAATATAGAAAAAGATAGACTAAAGAAGACCTATAAAAATAAAAATAAAAATCTTACTAGAAAGGAATCTAGCAAGTAGACTAAATAAAAAGAAATTTCAACCTAGACAATATCCATTCCCCGGGATGCGGCGCCAAAAACTTGATGCGTGGTTTTACAACCTTGCAAAAGGTTTTACCTCTCAAGGGATCTTGAGAAGCTTGCAATCCCCACCAGGCAGTGTACCTGACCGTTGTAGTATAGTATAGTGACAAGTACCGGGGGATTGATCTTTCAACTCAAATAATAGTGTTCGCTAGGGTTAAAACTCAATTAAACTAGGTCTAGAGGTGAGGGATGATTCTTTTTGTATTTTTATATTTTATGGAAAGCAAGTAAAAATCTCAATTTTGGAAGAGTGGGTGGAATTAGTTGCTAGTCAACTAACCCAAATTACTACAAATGCAAACAAAATAAAATAAAATTAAACTAAAATAAATGTGGCGAAAACAATAATAAGAGAAAATGTGTTTACTTAGATTTCAATACTCCCTAGCTATATTTTACCGGTTGATTAGTTTGTTAAAATTGCATGGATGACGGGTTATATTCCTTAATACCATTCGTAGGTCCGTGTACGATCTTCCCTAACTCTATAAGCTTCTACCTCTTCCTAGGTCGAGCCCACTACTAGCTCCTAACATGGCCTCATTAGTAGTTACCTATGCATTAAATATAACCAATTTATAGTAGTACACCTCCGATCATGTTTCTTACGACGTTCAAGCAAGTTACCAATTGGAAGTCTACCAGTTTTCTTAAGCCTAACATCGAAATCATTCATCCACCACAATTATAAACAAACAACCAACCAATAATCAATACCTAAGTTTCATTACATCTAAGCAAACACAAAGAAAACCTAACCTAGCATGTTAAAAAGAAGACAAGCATAAGATAGAATCAAACAACACATAAACATATTGAATGATTATTGGAAAACTTATCTTCAATTAATCATGGATGAAACAAGGGTTTGAAACCCTCAAAAATACAGTAAAATTCATCTAGGGTTTTCTCCTCTCAAAGTTGCACACAATGAATGAAAAATCAAAAACTATATATAGATTATTAGGTCTGACGGCGTCAAGAGTAAAGTCTGACGCTGTCAACTCGCCGCCATAATTATCATCGTATTGCCTAGATCCACTTCTGACGTCGTCATGTGTAAACTTCATCTTGGCCGTCACATTCAAATTACTCTTGATGGCCTTGGTGACGCCGTCATGTATAATTCTTCCAAAATCTCTCTGCCGCGTCACGTGTAACTTGATTTATCCACCTCTTTGTCAAAGGGTGACGGCGTCACATGCATATCCTGGCGCCGTCAGGTACAATTTTCAGCATGAATTTGATACTTTGTTGTTTTCTTCACCTTTTTGCTCCAAAAACGTCCAAAATGCTTCATTTTCCAGATTTTCTCTCAAAAGTACCTAAAATGACAAAAGGAACGATTTATGGAAATATTTGATTAAATAATCTCGACTTTGGATTTAAATGACCCCCTAAAAGCGGTACACTTTTCGTCTCATCAATACTTAAAACGAACAAACTAAGTTCCTGTCGATACGACCTGGTCTTACCTAAATCTTATACTACCAACGAGGGTTATACTTTACCCGTGTGTTTGGTTTATTAAAATCGGTGAAACTAGTATTATAAATTTAAAGTTTTCCTTACACATCAAAGTTTTTGGCGCCGTTGCCGGGGACTTAAATATGTTCCTTAAGCATTCTCTAAGTGAATGTAGCAAACAAAACCTTATTTTTCAAACACAAGATCATGCATATTTCTGTTACTTCTGTTGCAGAAACCACGCTGCACATACACTATTGTGCGCCGCACTCACTTACAAAACACACAACACCACCTTACTTGTCACCAAGTACGACACACTCACTCAAATCCGTGACATTTTTCCTAAGACATCACAATCTTTTCAGAAAATCCCAAAAGAATTACTTCTCGATCAACAAAAACCTCATTTTTTAAAAATAAACATTTCGGTAAAACTAAAACCGCCGTACTTACTCTTAAGTACGTCGACCTTATCACAATATCACAAGTACATCGCACACATTATCGTGTACGTCGCACTCACTATCTTAGAAAATGAAATTTGTCTCACTTGATTTAAATTTCGCTCTCTATTTGGGATGCACACCCGCTCATCTGAAACTGATCATGTTTGACCTCTATCAGAACCAGAAAGAACTTTAAACAAAAGAAAACGTAACAACAAAAGATTTCCCATATCTCGAAAAGACGAAAGACCCGAACAACCTCGTGTTCGCCATGCACCGATTGACAATATCTCTAATTTCAGATTCTTCATTAAATTCATTGAGTTGTACGAATCTATGGATGACGCTGATAATGAACCCATGTGGGCTAACGATCGTATCGTTGCACCTACTCATGGACCAGCTATTACCATTCCTGAAACCGCAAATGAGTTTACAATAAAAGGAAATCATTTGGCTCTTGTCAAAGGCAACCAATTAGATGGTCAAACCAAAACTGATCCTCACAAACACATTCACGAATTTCTTGGAGTGTGTGATATATTTAAATACGGAGCTACCGAAACCGAAGCGGTAAGACTCATGATGTTCCTTTTATCTTTAACGGGAGAAGCTAAAACTTGGCTTGACGAACTTGACGAAGGAACCATTGAATCCTGGGACGAGCTTCGCACTGCTTTCATTAGTAGATTTTTTCCACTAGCTCTATTTGATAAACTTCTTAGAGAAATCCGAGGATTCTCACAACATGAACGTGAAACCCTCACCGAAGCTTGGCTTCGAATGAAAGAACTGCTAAGAAACTGTCATGGACACAGTTTAACAAAAGGCAATATTATAAAAATCTTTTACCACGGTCTTGATGAACTGACTCAAGAAGCTTTGAACGCTGCAGCAGGTGGTATATTTCTCTATAAAACACCAAATCAAGCATATCAACTTCTCGAAGACAAAGTCTTTCTTAAACTTGATTGGGCTAAAGATCAAAAACCCAAAACCATTCTTCGTAAAACTGTTGCTTTCGCCGATGAAGGCAGTAGTAACCCTGATACTGATAAAATTATGGCTAGAATAGATGCCATGGTGATGCGTGGGAATTGCACCAGGCTTTACCTCTCAAGGGATCTTGAGAAGCTTACAACCCCCACCAGGCAGTGTACCTGATCGTTGTAGTATAGTATAGTGACAAGTACCGGGGAATTGATCGTTCAGCTAGGAATAGTGTCGCTAGGATTAGAAAACCTAAATACTAGTTCTAAAGATGAAGGATGATTATTTTTGTATTTTTATATTTTTTTAGAAAGCAAGTAAAAATCTCGGGTTTTGAAGGATTTGGGCGGAATTACTTGCTAGTCAACTAACCCAATACTAAAGATGCAATCAAAATAAAATACTAGAAATGAAAATAAACTATATTAAACTAAGGTTGTGAGCAATAAGTGGAGAAATGTGTTTACTTAGATTTCACTACTCCCTAGATATATTTTACACGTTAATTACTTGTTATAGTTGCGTGGATGACGGATTGTATTCCTTAATACCATTCATGGGGTGGCGTACTTAACTCCCCAATCCTATGAGTGCCTACTTCACTCCTATGTCGAGCCGGCTAAGAAGCTCCTAACATGGGATAATTAGAATTTACTCATGCATTAAATACAACCAATAAAACCTAGTACACATCGGTTCATGTTTCCTAAGACGTTCAAGCATGTTACCATTTGGAGATCTGCCAGTTTTCTTAAGCCTAACATTGAAATCATTCATCCAATACAAGCATAAACAAGTAATCAACACATAATCAACATCTAGGTTTCATTAGATCTAAGCAAACACAAGATAAATCTAGCCTAGCATGGTGGAATCAAGACAAGCACAAGATATAGACAACCAACACATAGACATATTGATTGAATTAGAAGAACACTTATCTCAATTACACATGTAAGGGTTCAAGGGCTGAAAACCCTTGAAAAACCTGTAAAATTCGTATGTGGTTCGGCCTTAGGGTTTCTCCAAAACTTCTCCTTTTTTTATGAATGAAAATTAGAAAACTATATATAGAAAACTGAGGCTGACGGCGTCAAGAACAAAGAGGTGACGCCGTCATCTCGCCGCCAAAAGAATCCTCGGACTGCCTTGATCTACATCTGACGCCGTCATGTATTAAATTTTTCCAGGCCGTCACGTATTTAACTCTTGACGCTCTTCCTTGTGACGTCTTCATTTCTGTAATGGGCCGTCATGCAATTTACTCTTGACGCCGTCAGGATGGTACTCTTGACGCCGTCACATACTGTTCCCAGCTTGGAAAATTAAATCTTTGGCGTTTTCTTCACTTTTATGCTCCAAAAACGTCCGAATTGCTTCCTTTTACAGATTTCAATCCCAAAGTACCTAAAATCACAAAAGGAACGATTTAGGGCTATATTTGATCAAATAAATTCAATTCCGGGCTTAAATGACCCCCTAAAAGTGGTTCATTTTTCGCCTCATCATATACCCTTACACTTGAGATTTGCTTGTCCTCAAGCAAATGCGCTTTTATTCTAGTCAAAATACAAGTTAGGGGTCATTTAACACTAATATAAAAGTAATTACAACAAATAATCGTTCCACTAAAGACCAAAGACAAGCACGGAGGTCATACACAAGCACCTCAAAAATAGTGTTTAGATACTCACATCTCTCGGGTGTAATAAAGTATAAATTACAATATGGAAACGGAAGATATCTCTCACTACCTGTCATAGCAAAATAGATTACCATACGCTTGGGAAAGGATCAAACCTCCACCACATGGCGTAAGCACCTAGGTTAAAATATCAAAGAGGTCTTTTAAAGGGTTGTAACGTTAGGTGTAGGGATATGAAATACACGGTTTTGTTGGATATAGGCAGTCTTTACTGGTGGCGAGTTAACAATCTTGGTCAATTACATGTACAATATGGCGTTGCTAAGCCAAGACTACACTCGACTTAAGCTAATAAATCAAAAATAACAAAAACATAAAATGAACATAGAATGAAAAGGGATGGTAGTCCGTATGTTTTTTCTCTTTTCTTTTTCTATATTTTTTTTTTCTTTTTCTTGATTTTTTGATTTTTGCCCTACCATCCAAAATAATACATCATAGGGAATGAAAATTCCCCTTACACTTGAATTTTTACATACTTTACAATAAACTAATCTAATGACTCGAATTAAGAAAATTAAAACACTTGGAGTACTTTTAAGATTAATGCACATATGGGGGTAATAATAAGATGTTCTTCCCTATTACTCCATAAAATAAGTACTTTACCCATGAGTCCCAATCGTCCCAAAACAATATGTACAAGGATATGACTCGACTTAACAACCATGTAATCAATTAGATAGTTAACTTAGGGTTTAACAAATAACAATAATGCACTAAAAATGAGCGCATACACGGAAGGCTAAGGCGATTTGGGTGTACATTTAAGTGGGGTGTAAGAAATTCTTCCTTTAAGTAAGATGCTTAAAGTTAGAAATGAAAAGATAGGCTCGGAGGGGTGTACTAGGGGTTTCGTGTACTAAAAATGAGTATAACGCTAAGGGTGTGGGAAAAATTAATTGACTTAACTAGCCAAGTAATATGACTTAAATGGTCAAGTAATTATGATACGGGTTTAACACAAGGGTGATCCTAGTGCCTCTTATCATGTAGTAAATCCTACTACACGAATGTAGTCTCACTAGCGGTCTCGGGATGCATCACTAACGCAAGTTCTAGAATCTAAATGCTACCGGTACACTCATAAGCACTAATAGTAAATGTTTTTTCTATCAAATCTAAAGGCGAACCTCACATATTTGGGTGGAAATTTTTTCTGAATGGTACGGTTTTGTGTTAGTCATACAATCTCCTATCCATGAGATGCTTGCTATGGCTAAAGTTTCACTCCTAAATGTTGTAAAAAATTTTAAATTTGGCGATAAAATTGCACTAACAAGTATTTCTCATAGTTTTATTACACATCTACTATTAAACAAACAAACTCAAGCGAAAGTGTATCTGTAAGGTATCATCATTTTACCCTCCCCTTACACTTAGGATGAACATTGTCCCCAATGTTCAAGTAAAGAATGTAAAAGTGAAATAAGTAAAACGAATGAAATCAAATACTCCCCTGATTCGCTCGGTATGGATAATAAGGTGGCCATGTTAAATCTTCCTCCAAGAAAATGAACAATCAAAGCTTCCCTTCCAGAAAAATAAATCATCCTCTTGTCAAACATAACCTGTAAATCTGAGAAAACAAACAAGACAACCTCGCATAAAATCGGCGGTAATCTACATAAGTTACTAAATCCTAGAATACAAAGTAAGATATAATGCTTGTGGAATGAAGTTTGCAGATTTCCTGGAGATTATAAAACTTAATTATTCAACAAAAACTTTAAAACTCCGTTTGAAAAACAAAACTGGTAAAATTTCCAGATTTTTACACGTGACTCCGTCAAGAGTAAACTCGTGACGCCGTCAGAAGTGACCTGCAGAAATTCTTATGTTAAGTTTCTGGAAAATTTCTGGAAAAACTTGGTCCTACTTCCTGGAAAATCCTGTAAAACTTCATTATGACTCAATACAAGCATTTGACTCTAACAAATACGAATATACATGTTCATTTAATATTGTGGAGAATCATGATCGGTTTGTTTCTTAAAAACATATTTGGGGTTTCCCCTTACACTTATCTTTTGCACAAATACTTTTAGGTGGAGTTAAGACTAGGCCAAAACAACAAAGTAAAGTATTTCCACTTTTTAGTTTAGAAACATGATCTACCAACAATAAAAATAAAGCATGCATACGGAAGCAAATAACAAACAAAATAAAATAAAATCACACAAAGCATGGGTTGCCTCCCAAGAAGCGCTTTTCTTTATTTACGAGTATTGTAGCTAGACTCAAGGTCATGGGTTACCGTGTATTGCTTATGCTCACATAACCAAGCGTGAGCCATCTAATGGTCGCCTCATCTTTCTTATACTCATCTCCTAACTCTAGACATCCGCGATAGTATCTTTTATTCTTTTCATGAGTATACTTAAGCCCTTTTCTCTTATCATTCTCACTTAGCATTTCTATGGGCGGATACCTACTACACTTCTCCATGGAAAAATCCTTGAACCTAGGGTGTGTGCGGGGTATTTGATAGACAAAATCTTCATCCCCATCCGAGAATGTAATTAACCCTTCTATGAGTTTTTCATCGAGGTTGGTCAACCGTTTGAAAGGTCTTCCAAACACAACTTGGGTTAACTTATCATCAATAAATTCTCCTAGACTTTTCATGACCATGAACTCAACAAGATAAACCAAGCTTCCTACAAACACATGCAACGGTATTGCCCTAGCAATAATGTTTTCTCCTTTGTATTCAAACTCATCTACCATGATTTTATTATATTCATTACGCGAGATTATGTTCATCGGGAGGGATGGGTTAAGATAGGCGTTAAAGCTCTTAAATCCGATCTTACAAGGAAATTGCATGTTGAATGAACTATCACACTCAATCCTAGTTCTAGGGTCGATATACCTAAGAGGGTTTATTTCCTCTTCCATCATATTCTCATTAATCACATCACCGTCATCAAGATCCTCGTCGGAGTCTGAATAGTAAAAAGGACTAGCCCTACGGTCATCATCATGATCAGACTCCTCTAACTCAGAATTATTGTCAAAGTGGTGGTTGGGCGAGAGGTTAGGCGGGTTCTCATTCTCAACTAAAGGGAGTGGGGCGGGCATTTGGAAAATCCTACGACGAAAAACACTAATAACAGGAATCAAACAATCAATGTTATTGTTATCCATTGAAATAGTTTACGAACAAAGGAAACAAAGAAATAAGATAGACTAAAGAGAACCTAAAAATAAAAATAAAATCTTACTAGAAAGAAATCTAGCAAGTAGGCCTAATAAAAAGAGATTCTAACCTAGACAATAACTATTCCCCGGGCTGCGGCATCAAAAACTTGATGCGTGGGAATTGCACCAGGCTTTACCTCTCAAGGGATCTTGAGAATCTTACAACCCCTGATGAGGCGAAAAATGATCCGTTTTTAGGGGGTCATTTAAGCCCGAATCCGACTTTATTTGATCAAATATTGCCCTAAATCGTTCCTTTTGTGATTTTAGGTACTTGGAGAGTGAATTCTGGAAAAGAAGCCATTTTGGACGTATTTGGAGCATAAAAGTGAAGAAAACGGCAAAGTCTCAAATTTCTATGCTGGAACAGTGCATGAAGGCGTCACAGATTGCTCTTGACGGCGTCAAGACCCAAAGAATAAAATACCGTGGTAGCTGACGGCGTCACATAGGCCGTCATAAGTAGATCAAGGCCGTCCGAGGAAGTATTTGGCGGCGAGATGACGGCGTCACACCATTGCTCTTGACGCCGTCACCTCGGTTTTCCTATATATAGTTTTCTAGTTTTTTCATTAAAAAGGGGAGAAGTTTTGGTGAAACCCTAAAGACGAATTTGGTGCATCTTTTACAGGTTTTTCAAGGGTTCCAAACCCTTGATACCTTGCATTGTAATTGAGATAAGTGTTCTTCTAATTCAATCAATATGTCTATGTGTTGGTTGTCTATATCTTGTTCTTGTCTCAATTCCATTATGCTACGCTAGATCTCTTTTGTGTTTGCTTAGATCTAATGAAACCTAGATGTTGATTATGTGTTGATTACTTGTTTATTCTTGTCTTGGATGAATGATTTTATATGTTAGGCTTAAGAAAACTGGCAGATCTCCAAATGGTAACATGCTTGAACGTCTTGAGAAACATGAACCGAGGCGTACTAGGTCTTTATTGGTTGTATTTAATGCATGAGCCACTGTTTACAATCCCTATAGTTGTGCTGGGTCATGGTGTAGGAGGAGATAAGAGCTCATAGAATTGGGGAGTTATGTATGCCACCCCATGAATGGTATTAAGGAATACAATCCGTCATCCATACAATTATAACAAGTAATTAACGTGTAAAAGATATCTAGGGAGTAGTGAAGTCTAAGTAAACACAATTTCTCCAATTACTGCTCACAACCTTAGTATAATTTAGTTTAATTTCATTTTTAGTATTTTATTTTGATTACATATTAGTTTTGGGTTAGTTGACTAGCAACTAATTCCGCCCACTCTTCCAAAACCCGAGATTTTACTTGCTTTCATAAAAATACAAAAATACAAAAATAATCATCCCTCACCTTTAGAACTAGTAATTAGGTTTTCTAATCCTAGCGACACTATTCCTAAGCTGAACGATCAATCCCCCGGTACTTGTCACTATACTATACTACAACGATCATGTACACTGCCTGGTGGGGGTTGTAAGCTTCTCGAGATCCCTCGAGAGGTAAAGCCTGTTGCGATTCCCACGCATCAAGTTTTTGGCGCCGCAGCCCGGGGAATAGTTATTGTCTAGGTTAGGATTTCTTTTTATTAGGTCTACTTGCTAGATTCCTTTTTAGTAAGATTTTATTTTTATTTTTAGGTCTTCTTTAGTCTATCTTATTTCTTCGTGCCTTTGTTCGTAACTCTTTACCATCCGACATCTTGGAAGGTGGTAACATCTTTGAACCCGTCATCCCACCACAACAAAACCCACCATTAGAACCCCTTAGGCCCCGAACCTTAGGAGAGTATTCCCGACCTAGCCACCAAGGCTACCGAAACACCATTGAGCTCATCGGAGACAATGTGACCCCTTTGCGATCCGACACCATCCGGTTGGTGCAAAGCGGATGTGCATTCCATGGACTTCGTTCCGAAGATCCAAACCAACACCTTAAGGACTTTCTCAAAATCGTAGATTCCATAGACCTAGGTGTTGAAACTAGAGAGACTACCCGTTTACGCCTATTCCAATTCTCTCTACGGGATCAAGCTAGTCAATGGCTTGAGCGTTTACCCGCGGGATCCATCACCACATGGGATGATCTCACCACTCGTTTCCTTGCTCAATTTTTCCCACCGGGGAGAACTACTAAGCTTAGGAATGACATCTTGATGTTCCAACAACGTCAAAATGAATCTCTTTATGAAGCATGGACTCGTTTCAAGGACTTACTCCAAAAAGTCCCTCATCATGGCATAGATCTTTGGCTCCAAGTCCAAATCTTCTATGACCATATCGACATCTCCACGAGGCGAACCATTGACCAATCGGCCGGTGGTAAGCTACGTGACCTTAGTGCGGAACAATCATGGGAACTCATAGAAGATCTTGCTCTCTATGACAACGAAAGTTGGAATGACCCCCGTGATTTGAACAAAACGGTCAAGGCAATATCTTTGCCTTCGAACAATTCTAGCACTCCCGACCGTAGGATCATGGAACTTGAGGACCAAGTCAAGTTTCTCATGAAATCTTACGAAGCTCCGAAGCATTCAAGCCAAGTGAACAAAATCACTTCTTCATGCGAATTATGTAGTGGTCCCCATGACATTCGTGATTGTGTGGAACTCCCCGGAATAGCTTTTGCGGACTACGCATCCACGCGTACCGACGAAGCGGGAGATAAGTGGTACACTTTCAAGCCCGAGCCAAACACATACGGTGATTCATACAACCCCTCTTGGAAAAATCACCCAAACCTTAGGTGGAAACAAAATCAACCCAATTCTTCCAATCCGCCTAATCGTTATCAACCAAACGGTCCACCATCCAACCGTACTTTCAACAACAATCCTTCTAACAACTATGGTAGTACCAACAATCTTGAAGGATTAATGTCAAAGTTCATGGCATCTCAAGAAGCCCGCATAGCTAGGTTCGAAAATGAATTCAACCAACAACAAACGGAGCAACAAGATTGACAACTTGTTGAAAGCCCTCAACAACCAAACATTAATCACACCTGGGAAGGACACTAGGGACACCAATAGTGGAATCCAAATTAAGGACCCCTCATCATCCAAACATGTCCACTTTGTCAATGTTGTCACCATTAAGCCGATAGATAAGGAGATAGAGGAGAGTGACAAGGATGAAGTTAGAGTAGAAGCCGATAGTAAGGATGAGAGTAGGGAAGTTGAGGTTAATAAGGATGAGGAATTAGAGGAGTTAGAACCTATAGAGCAATACTTTGATAAGTTGCAAACTAAGGAAGAACGGGAATACCATAAGGATTTATTCGATAGTCCCGAGAAAACATATATCTTTGGCGACCCCCTGATCAAAATGGGAGACCCCTCTAACATTAACATCCCATGTAATATCGGGCACATGCATATATGGAAAGCTTACATCGACCTTAGATCCCCCGTGAACATTATGACTAGGACCTATTACAACTGGGTGATGAAGAAGCAACTCAATTTTAGGATGATGCCCGGTAAAAATTGGATAAGTAATTTTGCAGGAAGAGTTAAGGGAGTACATGTGATTATAGGGAATCTCACCTATGAGATTCATTTTATGATAGTGGAAGACAATCGTCCGGTGATAGATGCTTGCCTAAGCCAAATAATATTCGGGAAACCATTTGTTGAGGCCACTAGGATGAGTTATGATCCGACTTTAGGGATAGTTAGGTTCAAGAAAGAGAATGATGAGGTTGCTTATCAAATGCCCTACAAGATCGAACAATACCGCCTTCTCTCTAATTTCGAAAAGGAACATAAGCAAGCGGCTTATTATAGGAATGAGGAGGATAGACGTAGAGGAGTAGAGTATGTTAGAAATAGGATGTTTGGTTTCTACAAAGAGTGCTTGCAACTAGGTCCGGAATACAAAACTGGTTTAGAAGACGACCTAGAGAGTGGAACCAATGATGAGATCACGTGATAGCCCATGACTTTGAGTCTAGCTACAAGACTCGTTAATAAAGAAAAGCGCTTCTTGGGAGGCAACCCATGCTTCGTGTGATTTTATTTGTTTGATTGTTATTTGCTTCCGTATGCATGTTTTATTTTTATTGTTGGTTGATCATGTTTCTCAATTGAAATGTGGAAATACTTTACTATGTTGTTTGGCCTAGTCTTAACTTCAACCTAAAAGTATTTTTGCAAAAGATAAGTGTAAGGGGAAACCCCAAATATGTTTTTTTAGAAACAAACCGATCATGATTCTCCACAATATTAAATGAACATGTATATTCGTATTTGTTAGAGTCAAATGCTTGTATTGAGTCATAATGAAGTTTTGCAGGATTTTCCAGGAAGTAGGACCAAGTTTTTCCAGAAATTTTCCGGAAACTTAACATAAGAATTTCTGCAGGTCCATTCTGACGGCGTCAGAGTATTACTCTTGACGGCGTCTGGAGTTAAAATCTGGAAATTTTACCGGTTTTGTTTTTCTAACGGAGTCTTATGGTTTTTGTGAATTATTAAGTTTTATAATCTCCAGGAAATCTGCAAACTTCATTCCACAAGCATTATATTTTACTTTGTTTTCTAGGATTAGTAACTTATATAGGATGCCGCCGATTTTATGCGAGGTTGTCTTGTCTATTGTTGTCAGGATTTACAGGTTATGTATGACAAGAAGATGATTTATATTCTGGAAGGGAAGCTTTGATTGTTCATTTTCTTGGAGGAAGATCTAACCTGGCCAACCTATAATCCATACCGAGCGAATCAGGGGAGTATTTGATTTCATTCTCTTTACTTTTTCACTTTTACATTCTTTACTTGAACATTGGGGACAATGTTCATCGTAAGTGTAAGGGGAGGGTAAAAAGATGATACCTTACATATGCACTTTCGCTTGAGTTTATTTTGTTTGATAGTAGATGTGTAATAAAACTATGAGAAATACTTGTTAGTGTAATTTTAGCGCCAAATTTAAAAATTTTTACAACATTTAGGAGTGAAACTTTAGCCATAGCAAGCGTCTCATGGATAGGAGGTTGTATGACTAGCACATAACCGTATATTCAGAAAAATTTTCCACCCAAAAATGTGAGGTTCGCCTTTAGATTTGATAGGAAAAGCATTTACTATTAGTGCTTATGAGTGTACCGGTAGCATTTAGATTCTAGAACTTGCGTTAGTGATGTATCCCGAGACCGCTAGTGAGACTACATTCGTGTGGTAGGATTTACTACATGATAAGAGGCATTAGGATCACCCTTGTGTTAAACCCGTATCATAATTACTTGACCATTTAAGTCATATTACTTGGCTAGTTAAGTCAACTAATTTTTCCCACACCCTTAGCGTTGTACTCATTTTTAGTACACGAAACCCCTAGTACACCCCTCCGAGCCTATCTTTTCGTTTCTAACTTTAAGCATCTTACTTAAAGGAAGAATTTGTTACACCCCACTTAAATGTACAACCAAATCATCTTAGCCTTCCGTGTATGCGCTCATTTTTAGTGCATTATTGTTATTTGTTAAACCCTAAGTTAACTTTCTAATTGATTACATGGTTGCTAAGTCGAGTCATATCCTTGTACATATTGTTTTGGGACGATTGGGACTCATGGGTAAGTACTTATTTTATAGAGTAATGGGGAAGAACATCATTTTATTACCCCCATATGTACGTTAATCTTAAAAGTACTCCAAGTGTTTTGATTTTCTTAATTCGAGTCATTAGAATAGTTAAATGTAAAGTATGTAAAGATTCAAGTGTAAGGGGAACGTTCATACCCCTATAATGTATTATTTTGGATGGTAGGGTAAGAGTGAGTGCAAAAAAAAAAAAAAAAAAAAAAAAAAAAAAAATCGAAAAAATCAAGAAAAAGAAAAAAAATATAGAAAAAGAAAAAGAGGAAAAAAACATACGGACTACCATCCCGTTTCTTTCTATATTCATTTTATTTTTTTGTTATTTCTCATTTATTAGCTTAAGTCGAGTCTAGTCTTGGCTTAGTAACGCCATCTTGTACATATAATTAACCAAGATTGTTAACTCGCCACCAGTAAAACTTCCTTTATCCAACAAAACCGTGTAATTCATATCCCTATACCTAACGTTACAACCCTTTAAAAGACCTCTTTGAAAGTTTATTCTAGGTGCTTACGCCATGTGGTGGAGGTTTGATCCTTTCCCAAGCCTATGGTAATCTATTTTGCTATGACAGGTAGTGAGAGATATCTTCCATTTCCATAATGTTATATTACTTTATTACACCCGAGAGATGTGAGTATCTAAACACTATTTGTGAGGTGCTTGTGTACGACCTCCGTGCTTGTCTATTGGTCTTTAGTGGAACGATTATTTGTTGTAATTACTTTTATATTAGTGTTAAATGACCCCTAACTTGTCTTTTGAGTAGAATAAAAGCTCATTTGCTTGAGGACAAGCAAATCTCAAGTGTAAGGGTATATGATGAGGCGAAAAATGATCCGTTTTTAGGGGGTCATTTAAGCCCGAATCCGACTTTAATTGATCAAATATTGCCCTAAATCGTTCCTTTTGTGATTTTAGGTACTTGGAGAGTGAATTCTGGAAAAGAAGCCATTTTGGACGTATTTGGAGCATAAAAGTGAAGAAAACGGCAAAGTCTCAAATTTCTATGCTGGAACAATGCATGAAGGCGTCACAGATTGCTCTTGACGGCGTCAAGACCCAAAGAATAAAATACCGTGGTAGCTGACGGCGTCACATAGGCCGTCATAAGTAGATCAAGGCCGTCCGAGGAAGTATTTGGCGGCGAGATGACGGCGTCACACCATTGCTCTTGACGCCGTCACCTCGGTTTTCCTATATATAGTTTTCTAGTTTTTTCATTAAAAAGGGGAGAAGTTTTGGTGAAACCCTAAAGACGAATTTGGTGCATCTTTTACAGGTTTTTCAAGGGTTCCAAACCCTTGATACCTTGCATTGTAATTGAGATAAGTGTTCTTCTAATTCAATCAATATGTCTATGTGTTGGTTGTCTATATCTTGTTCTTGTCTCAATTCCATTATGCTAGGCTAGATCTCTTTTGTGTTTGCTTAGATCTAATGAAACCTAGATGTTGATTATGTGTTGATTTCTTGTTTATTCTTGTCTTGGATGAATGATTTTATATGTTAGGCTTAAGAAAACTGGCAGATCTCCAAATGGTAACATGCTTGAACGTCTTAAGAAACATGAACCGAGGCGTACTAGGTCTTTATTGGTTGTATTTAATGCATGAGCCACTGTTTACAATCCCTATAGTTGTGCTGGGTCATGGTGTAGGAGGAGATAAGAGCTCATAGAATTGGGGAGTTATGTATGTCACCCCATGAATGGTATTAAGGAATACAATCCGTCATCCATACAATTATAACAAGTAATTAACGTGTAAAAGATATCTAGGGAGTAGTGAAGTCTAAGTAAACACAATTTCTCCAATTACTGCTCACAACCTTAGTATAATTTAGTTTAATTTCATTTTTAGTATTTTATTTTGATTACATATTAGTTTTGGGTTAGTTGACTAGCAACTAATTCCGCCCACTCTTCCAAAACCCGAGATTTTACTTGCTTTCATAAAAATACAAAAATACAAAAATAATCATCCCTCACCTTTAGAACTAGTAATTAGGTTTTCTAATCCTAGCGACACTATTCCTAAGCTGAACGATCAATCCCCCGGTACTTGTCACTATACTATACTACAACGATCATGTACACTGCCTGGTGGGGGTTGTAAGCTTCTCGAGATCCCTCGAGAGGTAAAGCCTGTTGCGATTCCCACGCATCAACCCCCACCAGGCAGTGTACCTGATCGTTGTAGTATAGTATAGTGACAAGTACCGGGGAATTGATCGTTCAGCTAGGAATAGTGTCGCTAGGATTAGAAAACCTAAATACTAGTTCTAAAGATGAATGATGATTATTTTTGTATTTTTATATTTTTTTAGAAAGCAAGTAAAAATCTCGGGTTTTGAAGTATTTGGGCGGAATTAGTTGCTAGTCAACTAACCCAATACTAAAGATGCAATCAAAATAAAATACTAGAAATGAAAATAAACTATATTAAACTAGTGAGCAATAAGTGGAGAAATGTGTTTACTTAGATTTCACTACTCCCTAGATATCTTTTACACGTTAATTACTTGTTATAGTTGCGTGGATGACGGATTGTATTCCTTAATACCATTCATGGGGTGGCGTACTTAACTCCCCAATCCTATGAGTGCCTACTTCACTCCTATGTCGAGCCGGCTAAGAAGCTCCTAACATGGGATCATTAGAATTTACTCATGCGTTAAATACAACCAATAAAACCTAGTACACATCAGTTCATGTTTCCTAAGACGTTCAAGCATGTTACCATTTGGAGATCTGCCAGTTTTCTTAAGCCTAACATTATGAATGAAAATTAGAAAACTATATATAGAAAACTGAGGCTGACGGCGTCAAGAACAAAGAGGTGACGCCGTCATCTCGCCGCCAAAAGAATCCTCGGACTGCCTTGATCTACATCTGACGTCGTCATGTATTAAATTTTTTCAGGCCGTCACGTATTTAACTCTTGACGCTCTTCCTTGTGACGCCTTCATTTCTGTACTGGGCCGTCATGCAATTTACTCTTGACGCCGTCAGGATGGTACTCTTGACGCCGTCACATACTGTTCTCAGCTTGGAAAATTAAGTCTTTGGCGTTTTCTTCACTTTTATGCTCCAAAAACGTCCGAATTGCTTCCTTTTCCAGATTTCACTCCCAAAGTACCTAAAATCACAAAAGGAATGATTTAGGGCAATATTTGATCAAATAAATTCAATTCCGGGCTTAAATGACCCCCTAAAAGTGGTTCATTTTTTGCCTCATCACATGACAATTAGAATGGATGCTCAGTACAAAGAAATGAAAGAAAAACGTGAAACTTGTAATCATTGTGGCGGAAACCATTCAACTGCAAATTGCAGTGATGACAATACACCTATGTCACGTGAACATGAAGCCAAATTCATGAATACATGTCGACGTACTCGTTTTTACGATAACTATCGTGATCGCAAGCTTAAGATCTTATAAGATCCCAATCTTGACCATAGAATCTTAAGAGATCTAATCCGATCTTGCAAAGGTTGAAGTACCAAGAAAATCATATTCGACTCAGTTAACTCTAATCAGTGAAAATGAGGAGACAGAAGAAGTATCCAGATCTGAAGATGGAGGCCTTCTGAAGCCCCAAAATTTTACTTTGACAGTACTACATGTAATAAGTTTGTAAAATAAAGATCCCATAGATTTATCAACATTCTTTTTGAATATTGTTTGATTTATACGACTTTTTTCACGGTCTATTAATATAAGGTTGATATTTATTAAAAATGCAACTTATCTTAGAGTTCTTATATTTTCTTAGTAAAATCAAAAGTGAAAATATAGCGCTTAACTAAAAACATTTGCCATAACAGAAAATGACACATATGGTATTCCACGTAGGCATTAATTTGCCATTTTCTATTTACCACATATGAGAATTTTGAAGACAATTATAGTCACTAATTAGAGAGTGCAACAACTTTTGTTTCTCCATATAACAATCTACAGACCAATTTGTTAAGTGTAGAAAAGGTTGGTTGAACATTTAATTGACATTCTTTCCTTTTTTCTATAATTTCTGCAGAATGCGGGTATAGAATTCTTCTACTCTGTGGACAAAATAAAAGGCGTCGATGGAAAGGATTGTGTAGTACTCACTTTTGATGGCAAGTACTTGCCACAAAATGACCATGTAAGTCCCTTCACCAATATTAACGCCTTTTGTCATTAATATGGAGATACTTGTTGTTTACTATGCGTGATAGGCGGGTCACAAATTCTTATTAATTGCTCTAACATTGGAAATGGGTCAAAATGGTCTTTTCTATCTTTTAAACCCTGTAAACATATTAGTATTTCTTAAAATTTTGTAGAAGATGGAACACATGATTTCAATATTGACGTTGCGGGATGGTTAAAAAAGAAAAAGACCACCACAATTATACCTCTTTTGAAGTGTGTTTATGTATCCAGTGTAGATGCAAATTTGCAACGCGTGTTTGCAGCAAAGCGCGATGCCTACAATCCTCGTGCAAACCAAAATGTAAAAAAAAAAAAATCAAATTTGTAATCATATTAAAAATTATGATACCTTACGATATTCAATGCATCCTAACATCTTAAATGGTTTAGCATAGCAATTAAGACTATGTTTAACAATTCATATTCCTCATATTGAAAAAAGCTGAATACGATTTAATCTTCTAAGTTTTGGTCAACTTATGGTTTAACCTTTTAACCTTTTTAGACAATGGTTTTATCTTTAATTTTGTCAATTTCTTGAAAAATAACCATTATAACCCTCACACTTATGTATTTTTTACTTGCTACCGATTATAAATATTATAATACATTTTCTCTTCCTTTCTGTGTCCTTTGAATTAAAATACTCTTTTAACCATTACATATAAAATATAATGGTTTAATCACATTTACAGTAAATATTGGCATAATTTTAAATAATGGTTTGATCACATTTACATAAAGCAAATAGGTTTTGTTTGATGATGATGCTTGAAAGAAATAAAAGCATTCAATGAATTTTTAGCAAACTTCTAACAATCCATATGATCAGAAATTTATATCATACCAACACAAAATAAATAATAATAGACTAGTGAGTATAATGCTATACTTACAACGAGCCTTCATTTTACCAGATTTATTTGTAGATGATCAAATAAGGTTCATAAAGTTAAGGTTTCATTGAAGCGGAGTTGGGTAATTAAAGGGTCGTGATGATGTAGTTGTAAATAAGCATGGGTATAATTTTTATATTTTGTATTTTACTCCAAGGAACACAGAAGAAGAAAAAAAAGTATTGTAAATTTATAATAATCGGTAGCAAGTAAAATTATATGTATATGTTTGAAAGTTACAATGGCTATTTTAACAAGTCAACAAAAGTTAAGAATAAAAATTACTTTAAAAAGTTAGAAAGTTAGAGGGTTAAACTATAACTTCACCAAAACTTAGATATTTAAACCATTATTTATCCTTGAAAAAAAAAGCTATCCAACCCGGCTATTTTTACTTTCATAAAAAATACTCATTATGATGCTATCAAATTAATCATACCCACCTGTTTTGCTTACTCTATTATGGCCTTATGGGTATGTTTTGGCAAAATGGTCTAAAGCCGTGATTGGAGCTGGAGCTGGAGCTTATATTTTTATAAAGTTGTTTGACTAATTTGTCTGAGCTGAAGCTTATTAATGTAAATCTCAAAAAAATATATCAAATTAAATTCAGATATATTTTTAGCTTTTACATGATAATCCATCATATTTTGAAGAGTATTTAAGTATTTGACTAGCTATAAGCCCCAATAAGCCCATTTCAATGGGCTTGGGCTTATGGAGGCTTACAGCTTATACAAACTTCAATAAGCCTGTGTGACAAACAAAACTTATATTATAAGCTAGCTTATTTTAAAAGCTTAAGCTCCTATAAGTCATTATAAGCCTCGCACCAAACACATCCTATATACATATACGATTGCTTTTGACATGAGCAATCTTTTCTCGAGTTTATTGGGTAAAAGAAACCGGTGACCAATAAGCTTGGTCTAACATGTAAATTAAAATGGTCAAATTTCTTATCTTAAATTATCAATCATCCGATTTAAATCACCAATTAGTCACCATTTAAAATCAACTATATCGAAACAAGTATATTTCTTCTCATATTTATTTGCCATTATTAGTTATTGTTATCTCTTTGCTTCATTTTGCCTTAGTTTCCATTTTAAAGTAATCAAAAACCCAAAAATCAAAGATAACTAAGCATAAAACAGAAAACCAAAATGAGTTTCTCAAATTCACCATTCCTTGTAGGGCTGAGCATCGGGTTGGATCCCGACCCGACACGACTAATCCCGATCCTGAAAGTCACATAAATCGTAAACCGAATACCGACCCGAAAGTGGTCGGTTTTTTGGCCCGTCCCGTCCCATCCCGACACGTCCCGAAAATAGTCGGTTTTTGCTTGTATTTTGTCGGTTTTTGGCCCGTCTCGAATCCCGAAAATGCTAAAAATCCATCCCGACTCCCGACCCGAGAAGCTATTATTCGGTTTCGGGACTATCGGTTTATGTCGGGATCGGGTCGGTTGTCGGGACTTGGGCGGTTTTGCTCACCTCTAATTCCTTGAACGACACCTGGGAGATCTATACTTATCATTATACTTAGGTATTTTGATTTGTATCCGTATCTTTCCCTCTTCCTTACAAATAATTTTTGATATCCACCAAACCAAAATGACTTTTATCAAGCAAGTAACTTCCAAATACCATAAACCTATTTCATTCTCTCAAAATTCATTGTCTTTTTCTTTCAAAATTCACATCGGCTGTTCATTAGATTGAACCATACTACATATACTACTCCCACAGTAATTAGTTTAGAGGTCATGATCAAATTCATGTATTTTTCTAAGTGACTATTAAATTATAGAAGGAATTGCATATATATATCCTATAAAGGTGAATAATTGCATATATATTTTTTGTACAAGTTTTTGATGCACTTGCTACAATGATTTTTAAGCATGCAAATTGTGGAAAACAATACAAAGATCAAAGTAAAACAGGTTTAGAACAAATTGTGATTTCATAAAACCAACCTCCCCAACTATTTTATACACAACATTCGCCTATTGCTTCAAATACAATAGTAGGTTTTGAGTTCAAATACAATACAAGAAAGAATACGATTACAGGTTTTGAGTTCAAAGATGCTATCTCAACACAGAGAAGAGAAAACGAGAGCAATGAGAGAGAAGAAATCTAAACTACAATGAAGAGAATGAGACTTTATATAGCTAAACTTCTAGGGTTCCTAGCTTGACTCCTTTAGTCCATATCTTCCAACTTATGTCATATACAACCCCTGCAATAACAAACACAAACAAACTACATCCAAAATATAATAAAGTAAATAATATTTGATGCCTGTTAGTCCCTGAACTTAACAACTGTTCCACTAACAGTCCAAATCACAAAGTTGAGATTATTCTTTTGAACACAAATGATATATTTGCAGTTTTGCATCTTTAGAGAGATATATATGCAAATGCCCCAATTTTAATATGTAATAGTGCTTTTATGAACATTGAGGGACATAACTCACAATTTCATTTCTAACAAGGTATTTTTTTTTTTAATTTTTTTTAAAAGAATAAGTTAAAAATATAAAGCGTCTCATTTTTCAGACATATGACATAAGTCAGAACAACTATAGTGTAATTGTATTTGTAATAACATCAATCATGTGATGAAATAGATCCATTCCAAATGCATAAACAACATTTTAATGGAACGTCAGTTTAAAATAGGTAAAACGTTATTGTACTTTCATACTTTTTATTAAATTTTGAATGAAAGAAATATATTAAATCGTTTAACTTTGCTTTCTGTTCAATCAAGGAATGGAATAAAACACACCGCTATGTTGAGAAGCAAATTAAGTGTGACTTTTAAAGGAATGATGTTTTGTATCGAATGTTATATTCCTTTCGCGTAACCAAACACATTATATTTCAAACTTTTTAGAATTACATTTTGAATAAAAGAAATACTCCCTTCGTCCCAAATTTATTGTCCACTATTGACTTTTTTAGTCTTTATTCTTCAACTCTGACTTTAAATATTTTTGTGGGTGTTATATAATATTTGATGCAAAATATATAAATGGATTGGGTTTTAAGTGTACTTTTCAATGGTATAATTTTTTCATCAATTCTTATATATATATATATATATATATATATATATATATATATATATATATATATATATATATATATATATATATATATATATATATATATATATATTATGGTTAAAGTTGAACAAGGGAGTATACTATACCATTTAAGTCGGTTAATTTTGCTTTGAGTTCAATAAAAGAATGGAATAAAACACACCTCATGTTGAGAAGCAAAGTGTGACTTTTAAAGGAATGAAGTTTTGTATCGAATGCTATATTCCTTTTGTGTAACCAGCATATTATAATGATGCTTCAAATAGTATTATGTTTCATTCCTCTGACGTAATAGTATAATTAATAGCTTATCATTTTTCTATCAAAATATGTGAAAATCACATTTTCACCTCTCTTACATATCCATTTTCTCAACTTTTTACACCATTATCGAAAATAATTGACAATCACCGAAAACCGTCATGTATCATTACCAAATCTCAAGAAAATTAAAAACCATTTTAAACTATCTAGTCCCACCGCTTTGCGTGGGTACAACGCTATATTTTTAAGTCTAAAAATGATTATTTAAAGATGATCAAATTATTTAATGATTAAAAACATAAAACTTTGCTTGTCATATATATTTTTTTTGGTAAATATTGATTTCCGACTCGACATTGTGAGCCAACTAATGCTACGGCTACTACTTTTTGGATAGCTGGTCATAAAATTTAGTTACACAAGTAACTGAGATTATGATGATATAATACAAGGTCCAATGCATGTCCTATCATATACAGAGAATCTGATTTATGAATGTGAAAAAAATAACATATTTCAGTCTTCTTTTTCCTTTCTTAATGGCCTTTCAAAATTTATATCTGCTGATCATGGGATGGAAGTCATTGAACCATACATAGTATTACATACCGTCTACTCCCACATTAAATAATTTGGAAGTCATAATCAAATAATTCATATATTTTTCTATGTGACTAGTAATTTATAACATGTAATAGTTTTTGAGTAAAGATAACTTTTTTTACATACCAAGGGACTAATCTCCACCCTCCATCTTCCCTCCATCTTTATTTGATCTAATTGATGAATCCCAACAATTTAAAAAACCCAACTTCATCCTTTTTTTTCAAATATTAATATCTTTCAAACCGTTAATCGTTAAGCGAAAAAAAGTATACCGTTACGACGAGCATTTAATTATCTTTCTATAGATAGGCTAATTGATATATTTTCGACAAAAAAAATTTTTTTCGTTTTTTTCACGTTTTTTTTTCGTGGCCGAAAAAATCATATACGATATTACATATAATATCATATATGATATTACATATCATATATGATATGTAATATCATATATGATATTATATGTAAAATCATATATGATATTGCATATCAATGATATGCAATATCATATATGATTTTACATGTAATATCATATATGATACTCCCTCCGTCTCAAATTAATTGTCATGAGAGAGAAATTTCAAAGTTTAATAAAAATGGGCCCTCTATAAATCTCAACCACTAAATGAGAATATACCCTAAAAATATTCTCTAGTTTTTACTTAAAAAGGAAAGTGGACAATTTTTTTGAGACATCCCAAAAAGGAAATGTGGACAATAAATTTGAGACGGAGGGAGTATCATATATGATATTACATGTAAAATCATATATGATATTGCATATCATATATGATATGCAATATCATATATGATTTTTTTTTCGGCCAGAAAAAAAAAACGTGAAAAAAACGATTTTTTTTTCTCGAAAGTATATCAAAGTGCCCGTCTATAGAAAGATAATTAAATGCCCGTCGCGATGGTGTAATTATTTTTGCTTAACGATTAACGGTTTAAGAGATATTTAAATTATAAAAAATGGGTGAAATAATAAAATCCTTTTAATCTCAACCATTGATTTCCTTTTTAGATGGATGGTGGGGATGAGTCCCTTGGTATGTGAGGAATGTTTGGTTTGTAATATAACTCGACTCATAGTTTTTCTATGAACATCGAGGGGCATTACACCCAATTTTATTTTTAAACTACGTATTTTTTTCTTCAATATCAAGTTGAAAATAGAAAGTGTAGCATATTTTATGTAAACAGGTCATAACATCTATAGCATAACTGTAATTCTGTAAATGTAACAACATCAATTATGGGATGTAATCGTACATCCATTCTAAATGCATAGACAATATTTTATTCGAACATCACTTTAAAATAGCTAGGTAAAACTCTATTATACTTTCATACTTTTTAGTTACAAATTTATATTAAAAAAATTATATTTTACCCATTAAAGTCAGTTAATTTTGCTTTCACTTCAATCAAGGAATGAAATAAAACAAACCTACCTCATGTTGAGAAGAAGTAAAATGTGACTTTTAAAAGAATGAAGTTTTGTATCAAATGCTATATTCTTTTCGTGTAACCAAACATGTTCTGTTTCATTCATCTATAAAGGTGCACTTCACTCTTATCTTCGTTACAGCCAAATTAAAACATCAGTCCGTTTAGAATTTTATAGGCGTATCCAACTGGTATGTCTCTCTATTTTTCTTAAAAATTTTTATGCATCTTATGCTTGTTATGCATTGATAAGTTGTAATGTGAATATAACTATGATAGAATATCTCATTTGAGTATGCAAATCACAGATATATGCACATTGCAATGTGTGAATATATATACTCCTGGATATATTTATCTCTTTAGCTTAAACTAAACACATTTGTTACATCAGTGTAGTTGCAATGGAGGAGCTAAAGCACTTTACTCACGATCATCCGCTCAGCCTTGTGTATCTTAACCCGGACCGCAAAAGTAAAAACATTGAAGAGGAAGAGGAGGAGGAAGATGGAGATGAAGATGATTTTTACGAGGAAGAAAAGCATGCTGGCCAATGCAACATGTGTAAGGAACAAATCTATTCATTTCATTTGTGTTACTACGAGTGCAAGTCTTGTCACTACTCGTTGCACAAATTTTGTGCTGAACTACCTGAAATACAAAACAATCACCCTTTACATCCAAGCCACAATCTTACCTTATCGGAGGGAAATCGACGCGTTAGATTTAATTGGGAGGCTGATGAATGGATGTGTCATGTATGTAAATATAAGTGGAAAAGTTTCTTTAATTACAATTGTTCTACCTGCAATCTTAGCATCGACATAATATGTGCAACTATCTCTAAACAAAAGATAAACCACCCTAGTCACCCTGATCACCAACTAGAACGTATGTTCGGCCGCATAGTATCCGTATGTGTTGCTTGCGGTGAAAAACATGATGGGCACTTCTTTCAGTGTACCATTTGTCCTACGTATAGGATCCACGTGGACTGTGCTTTGCTCCCAGCCAAGTTACTTATCCAACATCGTACAAATGAGACTTTCACTCATTCCCATCCACTTACCCTTGCCTATTCATTTTCCTTTTCTGAGCAAAGGGCTAGATTTGATCCTGTATGCAGAGTGTGTGGTGACGTCTTCTATGAAGATTTGTGGATTTACAAATGTGATAAATGTCGCTATTATGTTCATGTTCACTGTGCAACTTCAAAAAGGGATGCGTTTGTGTCCATCCTCCAGAAAACAAGTGAGCTATCTCAATCTTCTTCTTTTTCTGTTAACTAGTTTGTGAGCAAATAAACTTAATTATTTTACTTTTAAATATGTCATTCCTCAGGCCTTGGCAAAACTTTCAAAAACTACAAAGATGATGAACATCCGAATCTGCTCCACTGTCCGTTTTCTGATGAAGGTGACAACCTTTTGAAGCACCTCTTTTTCAATCAAACGGATGATATTGTCAAGCACGATGAAATGCTCAACCATTCTAGTCATCAACACCCGCTGATTCTTTTCGACACCCAAACGTCACTGGCTAACGAAGTGGTCTCTCTTCATGATCCGATGAAGAAAATCCAAGTATTATGTGACGGGTGTGTGAAACCAATCACAACAGTACCATTTTACAAGTGCTCCCAATCTAATCAACATTGTGATTTTATTCTTCATGAGTGGTGCGCCAAGCTACCACCTGAAGTGAAAGACTACGCGGGCCATCCTAATCATAAGCTTGTTTTCCTGCCAAAAGTCCCTCGTAAGTTACTGGGTGTGTTCTTCTGTCGAATTTGCGAGTTACATTCCAGTGGTTTCGCGTATGGATGCATCATGTGTAGATATTATATATGTATTAATTGTGCATTCATACCTGAAGAAATCACGCATGAAGCTCATCCAGGTCATCTTCTCTCAAAAACAAATCCTTCACTTAAGTTAAGAAAAAAGTATTGCAAAGCATGTGGATATTCAATGGAGAAGGTTCCGGGATACCATTGTCCCTCTTGTGACATCTACATTCATGCTAGGTGTGCATTGTTATTGCCTAAAGTGATAAGACACAAGTATGATAAGCATCATCCACTGAGCCTAAGATACGAACCAGCTGAGAACCATATTAGCGAATACTTCTGTGACATTTGTGAGGATGAATTTGACCCTTGGGACTGGTTCTATCATTGCAGTACGTGTGCCGAGTCTATTTCTATGCACGCCGCTTGTGCGCCTTTAATACTTCAATGTGAGCAAGCTACATATTCCGACAATAATTACAGGGGATATATCTTTAAGTTTCTGAATGTAAAGTTTGGAAGAAGGGTGGAGATGAAAGGTCACTCACATCGTTTGGCGGCCTTTGTTCAAGGAATCCAAAGTCATGGTAACTGCATTGAATGCGGTGATAAGTTGCAGTATAGGATGATCTTTAAGTGCTTGGAGTGCGAGTTTGCATTTCATTACGATTGTGCTGATGCATATGTAGATTTAGAAGCTGAGGCCAGTTGATAATCCTTAATAGTTTGGCTTGGATCTTGAATCAGTTTGTAAATATTATTGTAATAAATAAAGTTGAAGATTCAAATTAAAGTTTTATATTGATACACAATCTTCTATTCTTTTGCTGAGGAAGATTACTTTTTTGTACGTGGCAATTGGATATGACAGACGTCATGTTTTTGTTTATTTGATTTTATAGATTTATAACTTTACTCTTAAAAATACTTAGGAAGAAGCAATTATGTTTATGAAAATATAATAATTATATATATACAAAAAAGCCTTTTTTTTTATTGGCCTCTCGTGAGGTGCATCAAGAAAAGTGTTGTTGTTGATGACACATGAAGTCGTTTTCAGGTACATTTACACTTTTTTTTTTCCTTTATTTTATGCGATGCATGGTAGGTGTTTGTTAAAATGTTTGAGTGAAACATGTGTGATTTTGCTATCAAAGTGTATATTGTTATGAATTTGCAGTGGTTCTTTCATGTTGGCTCTTCATGTGTAGTTCAAAACAAAATTGTTGTGATCAAGGTTGTGATATCTCCATTTGTTCTTATTCTTGGATTTGAGAATCGCTTGTGAAAGCAAAGCGTGATTATTGATCATATGTCTGTATTGTTATATAGTACAATGAAGTTAAATTGTCAAAATTAATCTTCTACTCGTAATAGAAAGTTTAACCATCTATTTTGTTCTCTACACCTAATGTGGTCCTTTCCTATTTTGAAGTTCTATAAATACACTATGGGTTATGTCTCACAAAGTGACCATTTGACACTAAAAACATTAATCTGTCCTTCTGGATGGGAAAATTTATGAGCATATTTTGAGGCAAGTTATATTTTGTTAGTCACAATAAATATTACTACCGGCATCTATTTCATAATTTATTTTTACCATTATAAGTTTTGAAGAGCAAACTGTTAGGTAGTCTTGACTTGGTTTCGTCTTGTGAAATAGATTTTCCGTAATTTTAAGCTGTTTTGGAGGTTATCAGTTGGTTTCAGACTTTACAAACATTACTAGAGTAGTTGATTTGCTATACGGTTCGATTTACGGTTCACATTTACAAATAGTATTAGAGTGGAGAAATTTTGCCTTTCTTTAAGGAAATTTCTTAAAGAATCATTTTCATATATAGTTGCATTTGTGTTTTCTATAAAGTAGTGACTTTGATCCATGAGAATTTGAAAGTGTTATTAACGGTTAATTGTCTACTATAGTTTTGGAGCTCACTTGAGAAGAACTCCTGGAATAATATATATACATACTTGGTATCGTTAAGCATTGTGTTAACTGAACATTACGGTTTTGTAGAAACTTTATGTTTTGTTAATGTAGACATAGATTTACTTTTTCAAGTTATTGTGAACTATACTCTTAATGAGGATATGAACTGATCCTAATGTCATTGTTATTTGTTAACATGTTAAAGTATTTTGTTGATAGGTTGAGCTTCAATTTTTTCATTTTTTTTTTCGTGCTCATGTTTCTTTCGCATAATTCAATTCAACTAGGAGAACACCAACGGCAGATAAGGTTTAGGATTTTAATGCTTGTCTTAATTAGAATATACTAAGTAAATAAAAAATATCCTGGTGTTTGGTTTCATAAAGTTTTTTTTTTTTTTTTTGGCCAGCTAACCAAGGATTATTGGACGAATATGGTCCTGAAATAGATACTAAATACTCATATAACACAAATCTTGATGTTCTCCCATTATCCTACTAACAAGGTTTATGAGAATTTATGCTTAAACACTTGCCTTTTGAAAAGAATGAGTGAGCTTGACGAAAAGCATCTCAAAGCCTAAATTGCAAGAGGAAAGCATGGAAGCCTTTGAAATTTTGATTCAAGAAGATGTTGATTTGAATCAATTTGTTAATAAGAACCATGGTTTTTGTAGTATATTTTGATAATTTATTTTTGATAAATTGCTTATATTGTTTCTTTGTGCATGATTGCGTGAATTATTTATGTTTCCTCCATTTCCCTTCCTCAATATGCAAACCTGTCGTCATCTGTTCCCGAGTATAAAACGAAAGGAAGAAAGATGGAGAGGGAAAAACGAGTGAAGTAAAGAGGAGAGGAATAAAAAAATATTTTTTTATCTTGTGTTTCCGAGTTGGAAAGAAAAGAGAAGAAGTAACAAAAAAAGAGCTTTAAAATCAACTTCACTCCATTTCATCCCAATTTGAGAAGTAAATTAGGAGAGTAATTTTGATGTAATTTACTACCCTTTACTTTCCTCTCCCTCCTAAAAAATCTCTGGAACACAAACTTTTTTTTTATTACCATCCCAAACATTTCCCTTTCACTCCAGAAATAAACTCGGGAACAGAAAAGATGTTTATGAAAGCTATGATAAAGATTTATTATGTTAATTAGGTTATGACTTACGAGTTTAGTTGGTCAATTATTTTATTCATGCCCTTCTAAGTCTAGAGTATTTACTATGGCTAAGATAGAAAAGCTTATGAAATTATGTGCGGCGTGTTTCAGTTAATTTTGATTCTATAAAGACTAAAATGCAAAAATCGTCATTGTGACATGTCCAAATTGAAGTTGTAGTCCTTACATTTTCATAAGTGCATGCGTCGTCCGTGTGGAAACCTTTGGTGTGGAAAATGAGTAAAATACCTTTGCCTTTAGTGAAACTTTGTCATTTCACTTTAAAGCATTTTAGTCATTCAGTTTAGGACAAAGACAATGTCTACACAAAATGTTTCCTACAGGGACAACCTCCGCACTTTCACAAAGGTAGAGGTTGCGCTTGCGATTTGGATACCAAAGGGACGGCTATTGCAATTTACTCTTTTGTAAATATGATATTGCAACCAATCTTAAAATGGTATCTTTGCAATATTTATGCATAAAAGGATTTTTGTTGCAATCTATGACGTTAGGACTAGACATTATTCGTATCTACTATTATTGTCTTATCGGTTATTAGAGGTCGTTATTCGTATCTACTATCTATTGGAGTCGTGCTGCTGCTGTATTTTCTAAAGGCTTGGACTATTGGAGCAATGCGGAAGGCTTGGACTATTGAAACAATGCGGAAGTTGATGTACCCTGTACATCGGACGAAGACTTTGGATAAAGGTAGATTTGATCAGCGGCGGATCCAGCATTTTAAGATGGGTGTGACACAAATTTTTGCTCGTGATAATGATGTTAACCAAGTTACTTTCATATAACAAGTTATCTATCTTACGGCGTTTGACGGCATAAAAGCGATCTTTCAAAATATTTCTATTTGTGATTTGATATAATCAACTAAGCATTAATAAAAATAATAATTGGCTACATTTAAATTGAAAGTCTTTAAACCACTGAAAAGCGTAGTTTGTTACATAAAACCTAAAAAACATTACATTAAACTCTTAAGAAAAAAAAATTATGATAATGCTCGTAATTTCCAAACAAAAGCTTATCATATTGGTGAAATTAACGTTGGGCTAAATAAGTTTTATGTCTCATCTTTGTGGACTTAACTATTGGGCTTTATATATATTGTCGTCTTTTACATATAACACAAAAACCTAAAAATAAGAAACCTGCAACTTATAGAAAAAAACCATGGCTTCCAACTTCATGTGTGGCACGTGCCACACATAGCTAGGCTTTAGATCCGCCCCTGGATTTGATGCAAATGATGTACTTAACAAGTTGTGTTAAAACATGCAATTTCCCGCTGCTGTCTGAAATGTAAATTGTTGGTTATGTGAAAATGATGAATCGTTATTGGTAGAGATAATTGTGATTTTAATGTTAGTGGCTTTGTGCATGTAAATGTGTAATTATAAAGTTAGTGTTAATGTTCACTTGGGATTCATTCTTAAGTTGAGTTGTAAATGAGCATAGTAGTGACAATCCGAAAATTATGTGTTTCTAAAGAAGTGCCGATGACAACTAAACAAGTTCATTCTACAACGAGTGGGACTCAAAATCCAATAATTAAGTCTTTTTAACTTCAAAAAATGATGTTAATTTCTCTCGATATAAGTTGGTTCCACAAGAAAACAAACCAAACTTACTCACTGTTCCAAAATAAATGTATGTTATTGTTGATACATAGTTTAATAGAAACAAATTGACATAAGTAAGCATTTCAAATGCCCTTTGGTCATCATTATCTTTTTAAAATAAGATGTTGTTGTTTTCTTCACAAGATCAATGCACTGTGAATTTGTTTTTAGCTTCACCTGTCTGGCTGTCTAGCAATGTATATGGAAGATTATCTGGTGCGTTTGGTTCACAGAATGTTTTTGAAGGAATTGTAATCTTTAGAAGGAATTGTAATTTGAATAAATTGTAATTCAAAGAATTGGAATATGTTGTAATTGTAATGTGTAGGAATTGTAATTGATGAAATCTGTCATTGTGTTTGGTTGACTCGCAACGTAATGTAATTCAGAAAAACATTAATAATAATAATAATAATAATAATAATAATAAATAAATAATAATCTTTTATATAATAAAATAAAACCCCTAGTGGGGACTTTTTCATTTCAAAAAATCAAATCATACCTTATTTAGTAATAATTAAATTAAATATTATCTTTTTTATAAAAAATATTATATTAAAAAGCTTATATATTTTCTTAATTTGCCAAATAAAGTTATAAATTCGTTTTTGTGTACGTATGATAAGAAAAACATCATAAAACTATAAGTGTCAAAAATCAAAATAAACTAAAAAGTTATAAAAGCGGATGTGATTATTGAAACTTTAGTGCCTCAAATGTTAAATTTAAGAAAAGCACTAATATAATTTCAGAAAATAAAAATAAGTAATGACTTTCCCAATTTCCTTCTTCTACCTCGTCTTTAATCCTCGATACACCAAAACCATAAATCAAAACAATTCATCCAACAACTGAAGAACCACCATGTTTTTTATTCCCGTCTTTAACCCGAACATTTGTACACTTCCATCTCCCAGTTTAGAACCCTAATTCCCATAACTCATGTCGTCAATAACCTTAATTTTAGTGTGTCTATTTGATTGTAAGATAAGTAGTTCATTGATCATTTTTTTTAAATTATATAAAAGATATTTAAATTTGACGTACAAAGATTATCATGTGGATCAAAAGTTCATAATCATGACCTCTTCACCTACTGGTATGTTTTTTCATCAACATCTTATGATTCCAATTTATTATAAATAGTAAAGTATCATTACAATTACTTATGTCACCTTCAGATCATAAGTCAAGCAAGTAATTTTTGGTTTGTTAGGATTTGTGAGTTGTTATAAGATTAGTGTTTTTTTAACATCATTGTTGCGGTTTTTTCGTTTTGGGTTTGTTTAAGTTTTATGCTTTTTTGGATTGATTTGATACAACAATATCCTTCATGTAGATATTGTGGTTATGACTCCTGTAAAACTATTTACTATGTTATATTACAATTTCATTAAATTGATTCAAAACTTTTTTGGTTGTATTTCGGGCATGAAGTTGATTCAAAACTAAGGTTCCAAAGATCAAACGTAGGTACATTATTCAGTTGATTTTATTTGTTTTGCTATATTGTGGGTCTGTGGCTATGACTTTATAGACTTCGTATCTACTTCGACTAATTATTCCGTTGGACATAGGATGTTGGGCTTAAGCGCATATATTCATTATCACGTGTTTATGGATGAATTTAGACTATATACATAATCTGATTGGTATTAATAGGAATGGAACCTTAATGTATATATATGCATTTAGCGATATATTTATATAATCTATTGGTGCTAATAGGTATAAACTGTGCATCATCTGTGTAAAATTAAGGCTACTATGTTGTAACTCTTAGAATGTGTTTAGATGGAGAACCATGTTTAAAGGGGTTTTGTATAACCATAAGATTAAAATATGTACTGCAATATATTAACCCCCTTAGTGTTTGGATTTGCTTTCACAGTCTCGCCTGTGATAACTAGATACTACTATTTGAGTTAGTTATGGTATTTTTTAATTAATTAATTAATTTTTTTAAAAAGAATTTAAACTGATTATTGGGTCCGTCAATTATTTGGTAGTTAGTAATTTAATATCAAATTTGTTATAAATAAAACTTCAAACGAATTGATGACTTTAGAATAGGATTATTTATATTATAACTTTCGAAGTGCAATGCCAAACACTCCCTTTATCTTTAAATGTACAAGCTTGAAGAATCTTATGCTATGTATCTTTGTTTTAGAAATTAATTATGACTATAAGAACGTGTTAGCTCATATTTTGACTCAAGAGTATATAACTATGATATGAGTTTTACGTGTACACAAAAATATATAGTAGAACATTTATATTGGTTTATTACATATTCAGTAGGTGTTATCAACTCTTTTTGGGCTACACAAGTTGGTTGGAAGGACGCTTTGGATGCTCCATGGGGGTTAGTTGGCCAAGAAACATACCATGTGATTGTCGAAAGACCAGTGAGGTTGATATAGTGGATGATGGATATCGTTGGCGTACGTATGCCCAGAAGGTACAACAAGCTCGACACAAACAACCAACGACCAATAATCTTTACATGGTATTTTTTGTACACACATAACCCTTTTATCATTTATTATAGCATGATTCTCTTTTATTTAGCACGTTTATTAATTTGCTAATTTTGCTCTAATGCCTTACTTTTTTTTGGATTTGGGACTGTGCTCAAGCGTGTGAGCATTGTCATGCTGAGTTTTGGTATGCCGAAACGCCTCAAAGGTTGTTCTCCTAATGGAAGGATTCAATATAGCCGAATAGCCGATGTTGTAGAGGTGGTCTGGTCAGGCTACCACTTCCAAGAGATCCTCCAGAGATCATTAAAGAACTCTTCAAAGATAGGCACTTCAAGGAGAACACCGTGCTTACAACACGATGTTCGCCATGAGTTCCTTTGGGGCTAATGTGGATGATTCAGTTTATAATGACTCAAGGCCTTATGTATTCAAGGTTGAAGGATAAATTTCGCATTGGATGGGATCTTTATGTCCACCACCGGATCAAAATCGAAGGTTTTTGCAAATTTATATCTATAACACTGATAATGAGGTCTCTAACAGACTTCTTTATTTTAGTGGAGGTGAATATCGGGATTTGAAACCTTTAATTGTCAAGACTTCAATTCAAGTCCTTGATGAATTTAATGATTGGTCAAGCTACTTAGAACAGCCAAAGACATGGCGTTGATAAAGAGCCTCCTGAGTTTAAAATCAGGTATATAACAGTGGGAACCGAATGCACTATAATGCTCCTGTTTCAGGATCGCTTGGTGCGATTGTTTATGACAGTGGGACAAGAAGTAAACACAATTTTGACAAGAGTCATTCACATGAAGGATGGGTTTCCTCAAAGAATAAGTAAGTTGCATCCTTCACATATGGCATTGCAATTTCCATTGTTATTCCTTTTTGGTGAGCACGGGTAGTCGCCTGAGCTTAAGTTAGTTAATAATGGATCTAGAGGTGATAATCAACTTACAATGAATACGTTCTACAGCTTTCAGCTTCATGATCGTTTTAATATAGGTTTT
This sequence comes from Artemisia argyi, assembly GCA_030686995.1. Lineage (NCBI taxonomy): Eukaryota > Viridiplantae > Streptophyta > Magnoliopsida > Asterales > Asteraceae > Artemisia > Artemisia argyi. Next base: position 49,565 of record JARVZY010011506.1, read on the forward strand.
CAGATTGAGTATTGAGTTATTGACAGACTGGCTTTGTTGCTCACTGATTTCTTAAATATCTAGGTTTGTGCTTATTTCAAATTTTATAATCTGTTACTCTTACATTATGAATATCTTTGGTACTCAAGCATTTAACTTTGCATTACCTTTTGGTACAATAATTTCTAATTTTCCTAGCAATGAACCACATGATGAACCACCTCTTAGATGTAAATTTTATCGCGTATAAACTTGGCTTAATTATACTTTGATGAAGTAATAAATAATGATTGGCAGCTATAGAAATATTGAAGATTTGAGCACTTGCTGTATTTTCAGTTTTGCAGGTCACACTAACTGCTTCTATAAAGTTGAAATTTTTAATAAAATTGTCTCAACCCATTTGAACACTAACCCATACAAAAATGCTTAATTTGACCCAAGCCCATTTGACCTACAGGATTATAAGAAATTAAGAATTGCTCATTTTTACATCTTTACTTATTTAGACCCCTATTATTTAATTTAATGGATTCGTCGTTTGGGGATTTAAGAATTAAGATTTGCTCGTGGTTAAGAAACTTTCGATTTAAGAAGATTATGAAAATCTCACTTCAAGGGGTTTTTAGGATTGCATGCTAAAATTCTTTGTCTACTCATTTCTTTAATACTAAGTTTCTTAAAATAATTTTAAAATTGTTACAAAATAATTTTAATTATTCTTTTGTTGTGAGTAATCACATTGTTACAACAGGGATCTATAGAGAAACTACTCAATCCCAGTATTAAATTCACTACTAAGAGATGGAAAGATATCATGGTTTTATGATAGTTTAATAAAGCAAAGAGCTTGAATCTTGGTGATGGCTCTTTAGATATGGATTGGAAGTTCAGTTGCTGTAGGATGTTGACATTGACACCATGGAGGTAGGACGTTCGCCAATGAATTGTCAAAAGAAAATTGTTGTACGACCTCTGAAGAGGGGTTTGAGTGTGAGAGGATGTATATAAACGAAGATGTTGATCACTTATTAAGGAGAGATTCAAAGAAAAAAGTTTGATTCGAATGTTCTCTTGACCAGTTAAAATCTAGAACCAGTGCATTTAAAACTTTGACTAATCATAAACTAATTAAAAGTATACTTATACCAACATGACATTGAAAAACAAAAGTCATGTAAAAGTAACTTTCGAGAGTATGTAACTATAACAAAAACATATCAACCCATAAAACATCATTAGGCAAAAGTTGCAATTACAAAGTTAAAAACAATAAATTTTAAGAAATATGTTCGGTATTAATGCAACAATATTTGATTTGTGAACAATCTTAGGACAATACATATTGGGTATTAATAAATGATCAAAAATTTATGTCAAAACCCCGTGCGTGCACGGGCATTATAACTAGTAATAATAATAATAATAATAATAATAATAATAATAATAATAATAATAATAATAATAATAATAATAATAATAATAATAATAATAATAATAATAATAATAAAATAGTAATAAGAATATTATTTATTAAATAATAACAATAAAAATAATAATAATAATAATTAATAATAATAATAATAATAATAATAATAAATAATTAATATTTTTAATATAGTAATAATAATAATAATAATTAATAATTAATAAAATAATAATAATAATAATAATAATAATAATAATAATAAAATAGTAATAAGAATATTATTTATTAAATAATAATAATAATAATAATAATAATAATAATAATAATAATAATAATATAATAATAATAATAATAGTAATAATAATAATAATAATAATAATAATTTTAATAACAATAATAATAATAATAATAATAAATAATTAATATTTTTAATATACTAATAATAATAATAATTAATAATTAATAATTAATAATTAATATAATAATAATAATAATAATAATAATAATAATAATAATAATAATAATAATAATAATAATAAAATAGTAATAAGAATATTATTCATTAAATAATAATATTATTTATTAAATAATAATAATAATAATAATAATAATTTAATTATAATATAATAATAATAATAACAATAATAATAATAATAATAATAATAATAATAATAATAATAATAATAATAATAATAATAATAATAATAATAAAATAGTAATAATAATAATAATAATAATAATAATAATAATAAATAATTATTATTATAATTATTTTTATTTTTTAAAATAATAACAACGAAAGATAAACAATGGTATTTAACTTTTAAAAATCTGAATTACAACGTAATTCAACACATTCCATCAAGTTTGCTATGTAATCTGTATTACATCACTGGACGTAATTAGTTGTAATCCATTTACATTACCTTGCAAACCAAACAAGCAATGTAATGTAATCTGAATTACAATTACATCCATCCTGCCAACCAAACAGTATTGTAATGTAATTCAGATTACAATTACAACGAATTACACCGAATTCCTGCGAACCAAACGCCTCGTAAGGGTGTGCCTGGTTAGTAGTGGGAAGGGAAAGAGAATGCAAATAAATGGGTGATGGTGGGTTATCAATCTCTTACCTCTTAATTTATTCTATAATGGTCCATTATCCATTACCAAGTAATAATTATATTACTTAGCTCCAACCAAACATATTTAATCATTACTTTTTCCATTCTCCACTCCCTTAACCCCTAACCAAGCACCCCTAATTATATATTTTACTATTTCCGCCTCTAAAGAACTCTTTGCGAGACAAATGTTAATTCATATACTTTGTTATAATTGAGTGACATTATCTTTTGTGTTTTATTTCCTTTGTTATAATTGAGTGACATTATCTTTTGTGTTTTATTTCAAAGTTTACTTACGTAGTCCGTGTATTACACGAGTTTTAAGCTAGTTTATGTTAAAAGTATTGTAAATTATGTTGAGATAATGTCGACTAGTAACTCTTTATCTTCCTCAACTAAACATCCTACGTTGAGAACTATGTTAATACAAATAATGTCAAAAACGTTGTTTGCATTATACTGTCTTTTTACGTTTTGATAATCACAAAATATAAAAACACGTTATGTAAAACTACACTTAATAAGTCTTTAATCGAGAAAAAGCGTTTCAACAACGTACCGAGTACAACATCACTTCAGCATGAACAAACACAATACCGATATTAGTAAAGTGATCAAAGAATTTATTTTTCTCAAAACTTCACATTTTTATGTGACAACATTTTTACAAAAGTATTTTCGTAATTAAAAAGAAATGTTTTATTAAAGAAAATAAATTTGAATTTCAAATCTCCCAACAGCTAGTTTTCCCGCTCAAATCAGATAAGTTTTTTACCAGATAAACTTTCACCAAATCAGGACAAAAATAGAAGCGTATGTCGGGACGGTCCCATAAATAGGGCGACGATCCCTTATATATATGGGACCGTCCAACTTTAAGGGACCTGGTGAGTGCTTATTTACTCACCATTTTATGGCCAAACACCAACCCAATACGACTATTTGAGCTAATAATTGCCAAGAAAACGTGTGTTTTTGTGTTTGTGATATGCAGGTACGGATGAATAAGAAATTGACGAAAAATCTCGAGAAAACCGGAAAAACGAGCATGAGAGTAAAAGACGGTCAAAGAGTCAATGCTTGGGACCCAAAATTCATTTTCAGTCCTCTAAATACTCAGACTTGGCAAATTTAGTCCTTGGAATAGATTTTTGAAGATTGGCAGATTTTACCCTTGAAGTTTGGAAATTTTGCATTTTTGGTCCTTGTATACTTTTACCAAAAAAATCTGAAACAAACACTAGCCTGGTCCATGTTATAATGAAGTCCAAATTCCAAATCTAAGTCCAACAAATAAATCCCAAAGCCCATTCCTTAATTTGTAACCCGAGCCCACCAAATTTTAATTTCGGTCAAAAAGGTCAACATTCATAAAACAAATAACAAACCACTCCGCGCCCTTGTTCATCCCCAAAACACACCACACCCAGAACCATGAACCCTAATCACCTTGTCACATCAATTGGCTCAATCTAACTTGCCTAACCATCAATTAAGCTTAATAAATAACCTTCTAGAACACCACGTGACTTAAGCACATGACAGAAGGTGTAAGAGAATCCAATAAGGCTACGTGTCAGATACTCATTGGTCACGGCACGTCATACCAATCATTGGGAGTACTTCTAGAAGATTGCTGACACCTATCTGACACGGAGAGAGTGTACATGCTTGGATGGGACAGGTGGTGCTATACGAGTGGATAAGACACCTCATGGATCATCATCTTATGGCTCACATTTAATCAAAGAAGCACAAAATTGATCTAAAGGCTGTGATTGACTCAGAGAAAGCACAAGGTTGTGGATTGCCAGCTTGGCATTTGATCATCCCCTCATCCTCACTCAGCTATAAATAGATGTCCATTTCTTTCATTTTGTAAGTAGTTTTTAGGCAATGTTATGCTGTCAAATTGTAACTAGATTAGTGAATGTAATAGTTTAGAATTTAATAAATTCAAGTTTTCTTCTTAATCTCAGCTTAATTTCTCATTTCAATTGCTTATTCAGTTTTACAAGTAGCTTATAATTAGCTTATTTCATTGATTCTCAGCTTATTATCTCTTCTACTCAATCTCTTTTAATCACATTTAGCTTAAACAAACTTTCCTTTTCATCTTTGTTATAAGTTTTACAAATTCAGAAAATAAAAAAAAAATAAGAAAATTATAAAAAAAAATAAAAAAATATTTTCAAAAGTTATTTTCAATCTTTTATAAGCTCAACTCAGTTTAATCTTTTCATTATCAAGCTTAAATAGATTTAGTTTCATTTCTACTATTTCATCAAAAAAAATTCCAAAGAAGAGGTGTATCAGTATGTGTTGCTGAGGTGTGTTTGATAGCTGATTCAGACAAGAAGATATCAGCCTATCATTAAAGATAGGCTTGCTAAGTGAACTCCCTCTGTTTAGCTGAGGGAGATGAATTGGTAAAATCTGTTTCTAGGTTCTTCATTAATAGTATCTGTTTCATTTTGAGTTTTGAGTTTGTTTAAGTAGTAACTGTTACATTGATTCTGATTGCTATTATTGTTGTGGAAGTTTCTGAGCCTGAGTTTGCTTGATTTTCAATATAACTGATGTAGTAGATCTGAGTTAATTTGTTCTATTAGATTATTAGTGAATTTGATTTGTTGATGTTTCTAGTTGTAATTGGTGATTGTTATTGCTTCTGTTAGTAATTGTGAACTCAGTAGATCATAGGATTTGAGATTTGCAGTGTTGATCAAGGAATCTATATTTTCTTAGCGTATTAGCTTAGTTAAGGGGGATGTTTGGAACTGAGTTTTGCTGAGCATTGTGGTTTGTTATTTGCTATCTCATAACTTACACAGGTCATATTAGTGTAGTATATTAGTTTAGTCATTATAAACAGTAGGTTATTTAATGAAAAGTCAAAATGAATTGTCGATTAAATTTTCTGTTAGCATAGGTTGAATTCAGTTAGTATAATTGTAGAATTAGTTGTATAATTGATCATAGAAGCTTCTTTCAGCTTATTATTAGCTTAACACAACATCTAGGGATAGATTTGATTATTTGAATTCCATTATAGTCAAACTGAAAGCTGTATTCAGAAAAGTCAAACTCGCAGCCTGCTGGTTCATTAGTACCTGATCTCAGGTCCATTTAGTGGATCAAATCGTTTTGGAATTTATAGAATTTTGGTTTTCTGAGCTCTCTGTAGTATAAGTTTTTAAAATCTGCCCTTAAGTTCTACTGATTAGCTTAATAGGTGCTCTAAAATTTAGCCACTAGTTGGTCATTCAGCTTATCCATTCGGATTTGTTTTGATCCTGCTCTTTTGCTAATCTGCTTTATTTGGTTGATTCTTTTGCTTGAACAAGTTCAGTTATGCTATAATTAGTTACATGAATCATTAGTGAGCTTATTACTTATCCTTTTTGCCAAGTGCTTATTCAATTTGCTTAATTGTACTTGAATTGGTCCCTAAGCTGTGTTCCTGTGATTTTTAGATCTTGTAACTGTTCCTTTTTAGCTTCTTTTTGTCCTAAAATCAATTGGTTAAAGTTTGGTTAAGTTTTGGATAAAGTGCTTAATAATAAGCAATTTCTATTAAGCAGTTTCAAGCTATTCAGCAGTTCCACATCTGATTTTCATCTCAAAATTTTATTTTTAGTTCTTTTTAATATTTTTGATTTTCTGGAATTTTTCCAGATTTTTCTGACTATTTTTACTATTTTTAATAATTTCTTTTGATTATTTTCAATTTTTAAATAGTTTTTAAATTCCAAAAATCAATAAAAAATACAAAAAGGTTCTGAAAAATACAAAAATAATTTTTAAATTTCTTTTATAATATTTTAGAATTTTTAGAATTTAATTTTCATTTTTCAAATTTGTTTTTCTAATTTTCTCTATTTTTAATTCACTTTTAATTCAATAAATACAAAATAAATTCTAGAAAATAAAAGAAAAGTCTAAAAAATATTTTTCTTTTTCCTAAAATTCTTTTTATAAGTTTTTAATTTTTAGAAAATTTTTCCAAGTTTGTAGGGTCATTTTTCGTAGAACGTTACGTTTTAATTTTTACGGTTGCGTTTCCGTTTTTACGTTTTTCAATTCGGTGCATAGTTAGCTTATAATTTTTGCATGCTTTATCATTGTTTGTTAATATTTGAATTCCTTGATTGCTATTTTCACTCTATCACTCTTTCACCACTCACTTTCACTACACGTTTCCCAAGCCGATAATTCAAATTTTCCATTTGAGCCTTCGTTGGGAAGAACGACCCGGGAATTACTTTAACCGGTATTTCCTCGGAATATTATTATACTATAATTGACACGTATCAATTTTTGGCGCCGCTGCCGGGGAAGGCTTAAAGTGAATTTTTGAATAATTGTTTTGGAAAATCGTGTTTTGATAAGCCTTCTTCTATTTTGTATATATATCTCTTATAAAAATTAAAAAAATCAAAAAAACACTTTTACTAAAGTGTTTTCAAAATACCAAAAATAAAATAAAAGTTACAGCCTCGTTCCGATCGAAAGAAAGGGCGTTGTAAACCAAATAAGTCTCGCAATATAACGAAAACGTGAAATTGATTAATTATCGGATTATTTCATTTACTACAACCGATTAAGCGGGAAATACGGAAGCTAAGACATTAAATTGCTAGCTGAAGAGAGAAACACTCTTCTTTTCCGTCCCGTCGCGCGTAGTTTTGAAAGAAACGGTTTTTGATTAACGTAACGTTTCAATAAAAAGAAAAACAAAAGAAATAAAAAGTTTTTGTGAAAAAAATATAAAAAAAAACAAAAAGATTTTCTTTTCTCTTTTCTTTTTCATTTTCTTTTTAATTTTGTTCGTGGTGTATGCACACCCGATCTTCGTTTGAGAGTCTTACGTCTCCGTTCTCTAACCCCGAGCGGGTTTTACGACATACGAGTCGGGTTCATTTCCTTGACGAGGAGGAGATGAACCAAAACGAACACAACGGACCCCCGCCGATGGGTGGTCCGCAGCACAATGTTATCCCACCGATGGGACAACAACCGGCATTTGATCCGCGTCCGATGGAAGAACAACTCCAATCACCATTCAATGGTGTGAGGAGGGCAATTGTGATTCCGGACATCAATGCCAATTTTGAGATTAATCATGGATTACTTAATTTGATCACGGGTATATCATTCCACGGGTTTGATAACGAAGACCCCTATGCACACATCCGAAATTTCACCGACATCGCTGAGACGATTAGAATGAACCAAGTGCCTCACGATGTGGTGAAATTGAAGTTGTTTCCTTTCTCCTTAAAAGGAGCAGCCCGGACTTGGCTGGAAAAGGAACCGCCTAATTCAATTCACACTTGGAATGACCTTGCTTCCAAGTTTGTGAATCATTTCTATCCTCCTTCTAAAACTTCTAATCTCCGTTCCCAAATCTTTCGATTCCAACAAGCTTTTGATGAATCGTTTAGTGAAGCTTGGGATCGTTTCAAAGATTTGTTGGAAAAATGTCCTAACCATGGGTTCACCGACCTTCAGCAGATTGATACTTTTTATAATGGGTTGTTTTATATTGATCAAGATTCGCTCAATTCTGCTGCGGGTGGTAACTTGTTGGCTAGGAATACAAATGATGCCTTCACGATAATTGAAAATAAGGCTCGTGTTAGAATGTCGAGAAATAAGCTTCCAATGCCCAGTAATGAGAAAAATAATGATGAAGTTAAAAGTATGATTTTGGCCTTAACAAAGAAAGTCGATGCAATGTCTATGGAAAAATCAAGTCAACAAGTCAATGTCATTAATCAAGGTTGTACTACTTGTGGTGGTCCACACCCGTATTATGAATGTCCGACGACTGGCTCTTTTGTTCAAAAGAACGTGTATGCTGCGAATATGGGTGGCAACGGTTACCCACCGCTTCAAGGAGACCGTAATCTCCTCAGCTACCGTCCGAGCCAACATCATGGACCACCCGGGTTTAATCAACCTAATCAAGTGAATCAAAATAATAATGTGCAAAACCGGAATCATCAATTCAATAACAATCAAAATCACAACCGTGGAAATAATGGTTTTCAAGGACAAAATCAGAATTTTCAACAAAATCAAAATCGGGGAAATTTTCAACAAGGCCCGCCTCAAGGGAATAATTTTCAAAACCGTGGGCAAAGTTTTAATACAAGTTGCTATTCCGAATCCGTCGCCCACGGAAGATTTGATTAAGCAATTGCTTCAAAACCAACAAGCTTTTATGACAAAACAAGAAGAAACAACAAGGTTGTTAGCTAATCAAATCAATGATCTCAATAAACGTTTAAATGATCGACCCTCGGGCTCGGGTACTCTTCAAAGCAACACGATCGCTAACCCGAGGGGCGATGCTAAGGCGATCACGACAAGGAGTGGTATTGTTATCGATGGACCAACGGCTCCGACTACCTCTTCTTCTCTACCTCAAAAGGTAGTCGTCCGTGAACCCGAGGCGACAACGGATACGGAAATTCCTAGTAATAATGGAAGGACCGAGAACATCCAACCTCCGGTGGTCCCAACGTCTAAGGGAAAAGAAAAGGTCGTTAATGATAATGAAAACGAAACACCCGTCAAAACAAAGTTACCATATCCATCACGCCTAAATGAACAAAAGCACCGCGAGAAAGATAAAAACCAAATGGAGAAGTTTTATCAGATTTTTCAAGAATTACATTTTGATATAAGTCTCGCGGATGCTATACTTTTGATGCCGAAATTTGCTTCAATGCTAAAAGGTCTTTTGAATAATAAAGAAAAGCTTTTTGAAATGTCGAGAACCCAAATGAACGAGAATTGCTCAGCGGTTCTTCTAAAAAAGCTTCACGAAAAGCTTGAAGACCCCGGTCGATTCCTCATTCCGTGTAATTTTCCTGGGATGGTTCAATGCTTCGCCTTGGCCGATCTTGGCGCTAGCATTAACCTAATGCCGTTAACAATTTGGAAGAAGTTGTCTTTACCCAATTTAACTCCGACTTGTATGACCCTCGAGCTAGCCGACCGATCTACTTCCCGCCCGATGGGAATAGCCGAGGATGTCTTTGTCAATGTTGGGAAATTTCATTTCCCTGCAGATTTTGTGGTTGTTGATTTCGATGCCGATCTACGGGTTCCTCTTATTCTCGGGAGAGGTTTCCTAAGGACCGGTCGTGCTTTAATTGATGTTTATGACGAGGAGATTACTTTACGTGTTGGAAACGAAGCCGTCACTTTTAATCTTGATCAAACCGCGAGATACTCCTCCGATTACGATGTTTCTTCCGTTAACCGTATCGATGTTATTGATGAACTTACGGAGGAGTATGCTCAAGAATTTCTTGGTTTTACTGATAATGCTTCGAGTGGCAATCACACTCCTTCTTTTGAACCAATCGTCTCCGATTCTTCCCCTTCCCTTACTCCGTTTGAGGGAAGTGATCTCGCTTGGGAAGAAATTAATGCTTGTCTTGCAAACGAATCATTTTCACCGGAATTTGATAATAATAACTTTGATCCGGAGGGGGACATTTTACTAATTGAAAAATTGTTAAATGAAAAACCGATTGTTTCTTCCCCTCCGGTTGATTTAAAAATGGCAGACGTAAAAGAAATTAAGCCGTCTATTGAGAATCCTCCGGAGCTCGAGCTCAAGGATTTGCCTCCTCATCTCGAATACGCATACTTGGAAAAAAATGAAAAATTGCCTGTTATAATTTCAAAAGGTCTTAAAGATGAGGAGAAGTTACGACTCTTAGATGTGCTTCGGAAGCATAAAAGTGCGATTGCTTGGCAAATATCCGACATTAAGGGAATCGACCCTCGATTTTGTACTCATAAGATTCTTTTGGAGGAAAATCACAAAGCTTCCGTTCAGCAACAACGACGGGTTAATCCACAAATCCATGAAGTGATCAAAAAGGAGGTTATTAAACTTCTTGACGCTGGAATGATTTATCCAATCTCGGATAGTTCATGGGTTAGCCCGGTTCATTGTGTGCCGAAGAAGGGCGGAATCACTGTTGTGAAGAATGACGATAATGAGCTTATACCGACTCGACTTGTGACTGGATGGAGAGTTTGTATCGACTACCGCAAATTGAACGATGCGACACGTAAAGACCATTTCCCGCTTCCTTTTATGGACCAGATGCTTGAACGTTTAGCGGGAAATGAGTTCTATTGTTTTCTCGATGGCTTTTCTGGGTACTTTCAAATTCCCATTGATCCCCAGGATCAAGAAAAGACCACTTTTACTTGCCCGTATGGAACGTTTGCCTATCGTAGAATGCCCTTTGGCTTATGTAACGCTCCAGGCACGTTTCAAAGGTGTATGATGGCCATTTTTTCGGATATGATTGAAAAAACCATGGAAGTATTCATGGACGACTTTTCCGTCTATGGTGATTCTTTCGACTCTTGCCTTTCCCATTTGGAAAATATGCTAGTTCGGTGTGAAAACACTAATTTAGTTCTAAATTGGGAAAAATGCCACTTCATGGTTAAAGAGGGAATAGTCCTCGGCCATAAGATATCCAAATCTGGGATTGAGGTGGATCAGGCAAAAGTCGATGTTATTGCTAAGTTACCACACCCGACTACCGTCAAAGGAATTCGAAGTTTCCTTGGTCATGCCGGCTTTTACCGACGTTTTATTCAAGATTTTTCTAAAATAGCCCGGCCTCTGACCCACCTTTTAGAAAAAGATGCTCCGTTTAACTTCTCAAATGAATGCGTCGAAGCATTTAATATTCTTAAAAAGAAGTTAACGGAGGCTCCCGTCTTAATTGCCCCCGATTGGGACTTGCCCTTCGAGCTAATGTGCGATGCTAGCGATTATGCCATTGGTGCAGTTCTGGGGCAACGTAAGAACAAATATTTTCAGCCTATACACTATGCAAGCAAGACCTTGAATGACGCCCAACATCACTACACAACCACCGAAAAGGAGATGTTGGCGGTTATCTATGCTTTTGAGAAATTTAGGTCTTATTTGCTACTTAAAAAATGCATAGTGTATACGGACCACTCAGCCCTAAAGTACTTAATGGCTAAACAAGATGCAAAGCCACGTTTAATGCGGTGGGTTCTTTTGCTTCAAGAATTCAAAGTTGAAATTCGAGACAAGAAAGGAGCTGAGAATCTTGCTGCCGATCACCTTTCTAGACTTGAGAATCCCCATCAAAGTGTTCTCGAGAAAAAGGAAATTAATGATGCTTTTCCTCTCGAGACACTTGGGAGTGTGACCAAAATAGAGCAAAGTACCCCATGGTTCGCCGATTTTGCGAATTACCATGCGGGGAATTTCATTAGACAAGGGATGTCGTCCCAGCAAAAGAAGAAATTCTTTAAGGATGTCCAACATTATTTTTGGGACGACCCCTACTTGTTCAAAGTCTGTGCGGATCAAGTGATCCGGCGGTGTGTTCACGGTACGGATGCCGTTGAAATACTTAAGGCATGTCATAGTGGACCCACGGGGGGACACCATGGTGCCAATTTCACCGCTAAGAAGGTTTTCGATTCCGGCTTTTATTGGCCGACGATTTATCGGGATGCCCATGAATTGGTGAAAACATGTGATTCATGCCAACGTCAAGGGAAAATCTCTCAAAAAGATGAAATGCCGCAAAATGCGATTCAAGTTTGTGAGATCTTCGACGTCTGGGGCATCGATTTCATGGGGCCATTCCCGTCGTCTAGGGGTAACAAGTATATCCTCGTGGCCGTCGATTATTTATCAAAATGGGTTGAAGCGAAGGCGCTCCCTACCAATGACGCCCGAGTGGTTGTTAAGTTTTTAAAGAGTCTCTTTGCCCGATTTGGTGCACCTCGAGCCATCATAAGTGATCGTGGGACCCATTTTTGCAATGATCAATTTGCGAAAGTTATGCTAAAATATGGTGTCACACATCGTCTTTCCACGGCTTATCATCCACAAACTAGTGGTCAAGTTGAGGTCTCCAATCGTGGTTTAAAACGTATACTTGAAAGGACCGTAGGTGAACATCGTGCCTCTTGGGCCGACAAATTAGAAGATGCATTATGGGCTTTCCGGACCGCTTACAAGACCCCAATTGGGTGTACACCATATAAGCTGGTTTACGGGAAAGCTTGTCATTTGCCCATCGAACTAGAGCACAAGGCCTACTGGGCCTTAAAACATGCCAATTTTGACTTGAAAACCGCGGGTGATCATAGAAAAATTCAATTGAATGAGTTAGTAGAACTCCGTGATCAAGCTTACGAGAATTCTTTGATTTACAAAGAGAAAACAAAAAGAATTCATGATGCCAAGATCAAAGACCGCGTTTTTAACGTTGGTGATCAAGTGCTACTTTTCAATTCTCGGTTAAAGATATTTTCGGGAAAGCTTAAAACCCGTTGGTCTGGACCATTCACAATAACCCAAGTTTTCCCTTATGGAACCATTGAGTTAGCTCAACAAGATGGTCCCAATTTTAAGGTGAATGGTCATAGGTTGAAACATTATTTTGGAGGGGATGTACCGACTATGGTAGTCCCGGATCTCCAAACTTTCCCCAAGGACAATTGAATTCGGGGATCGAGTCAAGCTGATGTGACTCAGTGAACAAAAACAAGCGCTTCGTGGGTGGCAACCCATGCTTATCCAATTTCATCTTCTTATTTTCTTATTTCTAACACCTAATGTGAGGAGGGGGTGCCTCTTCTACTCTTGTGTTTCGTGGTTGTTTGTGATGTTTGTTCAGGATTGTCCGTGATTTATGATGACTCTCGTGCTCGTTATCTCTTCACTTGGAGTCTCATTCATCGGTGCTCTTGGAAATCCTATATCCGTTAAATCTTATCGACTAACATTTTCTTTGGCATAATTAATAAACGGCCTAGAATTTTGTTAGGATTGCCTTAACCCATCAAACATTGAGGACAATGTTTCGTTCTAGTCGGGGGGAGGGTGAATCTTCGATTCGATTTTGACCTTGCATTTTTCACAAGTCGTGCACTCTTGCAACTCCGTTTTTCCACAAAAATAAAAATTTGAAAAAATTGAAAAATTTCAAAAAATTTTGATGAAAAAGCAATGAAAAAAGTACAAAAAGATGTGAAAAAGTTGAGAAAAAGTTGTACAAAAATATAATAAAGTTTGAATAAGTGTTTTGACACCTTGTTGACTTTCTTGCTGGCGAGAGTAGGAATAAATATTTTGACTTGACCGGGCGTGTTGAGCCCTAGCTTGTTCCCTTAACCAATGATAATCACATAAGCTTGTGCTAGTTTTGTACACCAGGAGCTATAAAATGCGAATTCTTTCTTAAGAATCTGCAAGTTCCCGTAACTGACTTTATACATGCGCAGCTTAAAAGCTTTCGCTAGTCTTTTACATCAGGAGCTAGAAAACGCGAATTCTTCTTCTAGAATTTGCAAGTTTCCGTAACTGACTTTATATATGCGTGGCTGATTATCGGCTAAGTATTCGCTGTTTTCATTATTTGGAATCTTAAATTGCGAAGAGCGAGAAATGATAGAGTCTATTTAGAAGCTAGATGCTAAACGTAGAGTAGTGGTTCTCTTTAGAGCTCATAAGAGGTACTTGTGGCTTTTTACTCCCATTAGATACGTCACACCAATATATAAATAGATGTTCTAGGTTAATTAGTGGTATTTCGGTTTGAATAATATTTAGTTCTTTGTTTTCTTAAGAGAATTTTTGCTTTAGAAATTGGGTACATATCAAGGAACACCAAAAATAAGAGCGAAAAGTGAAAAAATCAAAAGTCAAAAGTTGATTATCTTTGTGGTTTTGGAGCTACCCGTTAAGCTTCCATTTATGTTGAGAAAAAAAGTAAAGTCAAGAAAGAAAAAAAAAATGAAAAGTATGAAAAGAAATGAGAAATGAGAAAAATGAAAAAAAAAATGAAAGTTGAAGTATTGTTGAATAAGAGCTATGTATGTATCAATAAGTTGTTGGCGCGTGAGGTGCATGTGATACGTGATTAGTAATCAGTCACATGAGGTGCACGTGATCGTACTCCGCAACTTATATCCTTGATATTGTATGTACCCCTAATTCCTTGAAATGGACCGAATTTCTATTGCAGTGGTTCTTAAGAGAAAATGACTAACTACTTATCGTTTTAACTTAGGTATCACTATCGGACTAAAAATTATCGAAATGAGAAAATATGAAGCAATTCATTTCTCAACAAAATAAAAAATTGAGATACAAAACCTAGGAATTGGGAGTAAGAAGTTTCACAAGTAACTGTTATGAGTAGTGTTAGCATCTAATTTGTAGATAAGCTGTGATCTCGTTTGTACGCTTAGTTTGGGGACTTGTGAAAAATCAAGGATGACGAATTTTAACCGTATGGTCACTTCTTGAAAAGAAGTGTTTCTACTCGTTGACCCTAATAATTATTGCAAGATAATGAAAGTTCAACAAACCGTCACAAGTTTGAATTATGGAAAAGTCCAAAAATAGAAAGTATAAGTGAAATAAAGGAATAAAAGGAAAATTTTGGAAAACGGAGCGTTTTTCGGGAATAAATGATTTTGTAATCTCTTTTGAACCGCCTTGCTACTTTTCAAAGTTAGTAAAAAGAGTATCGAAATTATTTATCCTAAGAGCGTGAATTGATTACATTGCGTGAGGACACGGCAATACTTTAGTCGGGGGGATTTTGGTGAGTGCTTATTTACTCACCATTTTATGGCCAAACACCAACCCAATACGACTATTTGAGCTAATAATTGCCAAGAAAACGTGTGTTTTTGTGTTTGTGATATGCAGGTACGGATGAATAAGAAATTGACGAAAAATCTCGAGAAAACCGGAAAAACGAGCATGAGAGTAAAAGACGGTCAAAGAGTCAATGCTTGGGATCCAAAATTCATTTTCAGTCCTCTAAATACTCAGACTTGGCAAATTTAGTCCTTGGAATAGATTTTTGAAGATTGGCAGATTTTACCCTTGAAGTTTGGAAATTTTGCATTTTTGGTCCTTGTATACTTTTACCAAAAAAATCTGAAACAAACACTAGCCTGGTCCATGTTATAGTGAAGTCCAAATTCCAAATCTAAGTCCAACAAATAAATCCCAAAGCCCATTCCTTAATTTGTAACCCGAGCCCACCAAATTTTAATTTCGGTCAAAAAGGTCAACATTCATAAAACAAATAACAAACCACTCCGCGCCCTTGTTCATCCCCAAAACACACCACACCCAGAACCATGAACCCTAATCACCTTGTCACATCAATTGGCTCAATCTAACTTGCCTAACCATCAATTAAGCTTAATAAATAACCTTCTAGAACACCACGTGACTTAAGCACATGACAGAAGGTGTAAGAGAATCCAATAAGGCTACGTGTCAGATACTCATTGGTCACGGCACGTCATACCAATCATTGGGAGTACTTCTAGAAGATTGCTGACACCTATCTGACACGGAGAGAGTGTACACGCTTGGATGGGACAGGTGGTGCTATACGAGTGGATAAGACACCTCATGGATCATCATCTTATGGCTCACATTTAATCAAAGAAGCACAAAATTGATCTAAAGGCTGTGATTGACTCAGAGAAAGCACAAGGTTGTGGATTGCCAGCTTGGCATTTGATCATCCCCTCATCCTCACTCAGCTATAAATAGATGTCCATTTCTTTCATTTTGTAAGTAGTTTTTAGGCAATGTTATGCTGTCAAATTGTAACTAGATTAGTGAATGTAATAGTTTAGAATTTAATAAATTCAAGTTTTCTTCTTAATCTCAGCTTAATTTCTCATTTCAATTGCTTATTCAGTTTTACAAGTAGCTTATAATTAGCTTATTTCATTGATTCTCAGCTTATTATCTCTTCTACTCAATCTCTTTTAATCACATTTAGCTTAAACAAACTTTCCTTTTCATCTTTGTTATAAGTTTTACAAATTCAGAAAAAAAAAAAAAAAAAAAAAATAAGAAAATTATAAAAAAAAATAAAAAAATATTTTCAAAAGTTATTTTCAATCTTTTATAAGCTCAACTCAGTTTAATCTTTTCATTATCAAGCTTAAATAGATTTAGTTTCATTTCTACTATTTCATCAAAAAAAATTCCAAAGAAGAGGTGTATCAGTATGTGTTGCTGAGGTGTGTTTGATAGCTGATTCAGACAAGAAGATATCAACCTATCATTAAAGATAGGCTTGCTAAGTGAACTCCCTCTGTTTAGCTGAGGGAGATGAATTGGTAAAATCTGTTTCTAGGTTCTTCATTAATAGTATCTGTTTCATTTTGAGTTTTGAGTTTGTTTAAGTAGTAACTGTTACA
The DNA here is from genome assembly GCA_030686995.1 of Artemisia argyi. Taxonomy (NCBI): domain Eukaryota; kingdom Viridiplantae; phylum Streptophyta; class Magnoliopsida; order Asterales; family Asteraceae; genus Artemisia; species Artemisia argyi. The sequence goes on from JARVZY010011506.1 coordinate 66,386, forward strand.
TTGATTCTGATTGCTATTATTGTTGTGGAAGTTTCTGAGCCTGAGTTTGCTTGATTTTCAATATAACTGATGTAGTAGATCTGAGTTAATTTGTTCTATTAGATTATTAGTGAATTTGATTTGTTGATGTTTCTAGTTGTAATTGGTGATTGTTATTGCTTCTGTTAGTAATTGTGAACTCAGTAGATCATAGGATTTGAGATTTGCAGTGTTGATCAAGGAATCTATATTTTCTTAGCGTATTAGCTTAGTTAAGGGGGATGTTTGGAACTGAGTTTTGCTGAGCATTGTGGTTTGTTATTTGCTATCTCATAACTTACACAGGTCATATTAGTGTAGTATATTAGTTTAGTCATTATAAACAGTAGGTTATTTAATGAAAAGTCAAAATGAATTGTCGATTAAATTTTCTGTTAGCATAGGTTGAATTCAGTTAGTATAATTGTAGAATTAGTTGTATAATTGATCATAGAAGCTTCTTTCAGCTTATTATTAGCTTAACACAACATCTAGGGATAGATTTGATTATTTGAATTCCATTATAGTCAAACTGAAAGCTGTATTCAGAAAAGTCAAACTCGCAGCCTGCTGGTTCATTAGTACCTGATCTCAGGTCCATTTAGTGGATCAAATCGTTTTGGAATTTATAGAATTTTGGTTTTCTGAGCTCTCTGTAGTATAAGTTTTTAAAATCTGCCCTTAAGTTCTACTGATTAGCTTAATAGGTGCGCTAAAATTTAGCCACTAGTTGGTCATTCAGCTTATCCATTCGGATTTGTTTTGATCCTGCTCTTTTGCTAATCTGCTTTATTTGGTTGATTCTTTTGCTTGAACAAGTTCAGTTATGCTATAATTAGTTACATGAATCATTAGTGAGCTTATTACTTATCCTTTTTGCCAAGTGCTTATTCAATTTGCTTAATTGTACTTGAATTGGTCCCTAAGCTGTGTTCCTGTGATTTTTAGATCTTGTAACTGTTCCTTTTTAGCTTCTTATTGTCCTAAAATCAATTGGTTAAAGTTTGGTTAAGTTTTGGATAAAGTGCTTAATAATAAGCAATTTCTATTAAGCAGTTTCAAGCTATTCAGCAGTTCTACATCTGATTTTCATCTCAAAATTTTATTTTTATTTCTTTTTAATATTTTTGATTTTCTGGAATTTTTCCAGATTTTTCTGACTATTTTTACTATTTTTAATAATTTCTTTTGATTATTTTCAATTTTTAAATAGTTTTTAAATTCCAAAAATCAATAAAAAATACAAAAAGGTTCTGAAAAATACAAAAATAATTTTTAAATTTCTTTTATAATATTTTAGAATTTTTAGAATTTAATTTTCATTTTTCAAATTTGTTTTTCTAATTTTCTCTATTTTTAATTCACTTTTAATTCAATAAATACAAAATAAATTCTAGAAAATAAAAGAAAAGTCTAAAAAATATTTTTCTTTTTCCTAAAATTCTTTTTATAAGTTTTTAATTTTTAGAAAATTTTTCCAAGTTTGTAGGGTCATTTTTCGTAGAACGTTACGTTTTAATTTTTACGGTTGCGTTTCCGTTTTTACGTTTTTCAATTCGGTGCATAGTTAGCTTATAATTTTTGCATGCTTTATCATTGTTTGTTAATATTTGAATTCCTTGATTGCTATTTTCACTCTATCACTCTTTCACCACTCACTTTCACTACACGTTTCCCAAGCCGATAATTCAAATTTTCCATTTGAGCCTTCGTTGGGAAGAACGACCCGGGAATTACTTTAAACGGTATTTCCTCGGAATATTATTATACTATAATTGACACGTATCAGGACCGTCCCCCGCTCCTACTGGTGGCTATAAATATTGAACTGTTTTATTCAGACAACCAAGCCTCTTTGCACAAAAACTTTTTGTTCTTTCTTCCTCTTTTCTTTGATCACTATAACGTGTCGATATGTGTTTATAAGTGATCCCGTTACCCTCTATATCAAAGTGCAAGAGAAGAACGCTCGTATTCGTCAACGAAATGTTAGAGTCATCACACACACACAAACGTAACTTGTGTTACGATTCTCTTCTTCCCCTAAACTCTCTTTGTGTATATTGTAAATTTGTATATCCGACTTGTGTGTGAGTTGTGATTAGGTGTGTTGGTGTGTAAAGACTTGGACTTGGTGTTAGTTCGTGAAGTGAAGACTAGGACCAAGTGAAGGTTCGTGAAGTCTTGGATCGGGTGAACATTCAAGTGAACGGGGTGATCGTCCGCGTGAAGATCTAGACGGCGTGATCGTCCGTGTGAAGACTTGGATTGTGTGTAAATCCAAGTGGACAAGAGTGCTTGTTTATGTGGCCACGTGGGCCTTTGTACAAATTGCTTCTAGTTAGGATTAGGACTCGACATTCCGCTTAGTGTCGTTAAACTTGGTGTAAGATTTGGTGTATGGTTTACTCTGCCTAAAGGAAGTGTGTTGACATAGTGATTGTGATCTCTCGAGTGTGATACTCGATGAGTGGAGTAGGGCGAAGAGTGAGCTTCGTGTCGAACCACTATAAATCTCTGCGTCTCGGTTTGATTGTGCTCTTCCTTTATCTCTTGTCTTTACATTTCTTACTTTACACATTATTATTGTTTTCATTGATATCACATAACTATTGAATCTAACGGTTTTACTAAAAGAACATAAAAGAAATTAAAAGATTTAAAACGTAATTCTAAACGATGAAACTATTCAAACCCCCCACCCCCCCTCCCCCTTCTAGTTTCTACAAACTATATAAAGATTGAAGGCGTGTTATAAACTATATGGAAGTTTCTTATGTTTTTTGTGTTTCATGACGGTACGATTATTACATATCAAAGTTAGTTTGATAATAAAAGTGTGTACTTTCAAAGTTGTACACACTAAGTCTTCAATTCAAGGTTTTCAAGATCGGGATCCTACCCAGGATCGTTTTCGTCTTTGCAAGATCGTGATCGTAAGATCGGATCGGGATTTTAAGATCCTGCCCTAATGTTATTTATTGATAGTTTTTGTAATATTATACAAATATACAAATTATTATACATTATTAACACAAAATAATTTAAATGTTTTATAGAAATATTGTTCTAAATTATGATTATGAAATGTTCAAAAAGATTAACACGTTGTTTTTTAAATTCTACAAAAAAAAAACCCATAAATTTATAGTTTTTTAATTTGTAATCCGAGAAAAGTAAGATCGGATCGGATTAGATTTTAAGATAGTATGGTCGAGATCGGGATCTTATAAGATCTTTTTTGCTTGCAAAGATCCTATATAGGATCCGGATCGTTTTTGCTTTGCAGTATTGTAAAATCGTAAGATCCTAAGATCAGGATCGAGATCCTAACAACTATGCTTCAATTTGATCAAACCACTTTAACGATTTTTTCGAGTTAATCATAATAAATTTTGATAAAATATTATAATAAATTACTTCACTAAGTTGACGTAAATATTAAGGATTTTTGCGGTTTACTCATAATTTTAGAAAAATGATTGTCATGCCTAAATGGCATGACTAATTTTAGGCCTAATCCACTCAAAATATGACAAGTGGAGTATGAGGTTTCTCTTTCTTCATGATAGCCTTTGATCATTCCAAGTGTAGTGATCTAATTGTTAGGCATAAATTTAGGCATGCCAATTAGGCATGCCAATCACTTCTCATAATTTTATTTGAAAATAAACATTCTAATGATATCTCGCCTTCTATAGACTTTGATTGATTGACCTTGAGACCTACTTATATGTAGTGCGAACACCAACTTAAATACTACGTACTAATCATATGGACAATTTATTTATTAAAATTGATTAACTCAACAATTAAATGACTTCATATTCAAGTCCTGCATACATAAGATATCACTAAAAAAAAGGATGATAACCAACAAATGTGTTTAAGTTGTCCATTTTATTGTTATGTGTAGTTTATTTTTATTAAACACAAACATTTCAAATTTCGATATTTATGTGTATTTTGTTCATGTATAATAATTATTTTACCCTTCGATGTTAACAGTGTGGTTAAAAAACGTAATAGTAGAGTGGTCGCAAAATACACACAAAAGTAAAAACTTGAAAGGTTTGTGCTAAAAGAAAAATATAAAATAAATAAAAAACAAATAAATAAAATTGACAACTTAAATATATTATTTTGTTATTATCTCTTAAAAAAATTGCAATTTTATACTAATAAAGTAAATAAAACCTTATAAAAAAAACAAAATATCATTCTTTTTTATTAAAAAAAAGGTTGCAATTTTTAAATTAATAATTAATAAAGTAAATAAAAACTGATACAAGAAACCATAAAATAAGATGAGGGTACACAAACCAAATAAAATAAAAAAATAAAATAAATGGGAAATGATATCGGAGAATCTTCCGGCAGAGAAGATGCCGGAACCACCGCCTTACGCCGCCGGTTCAGCATGGCAGCTCAGCCGGAGATAATGAGAGCAGCTCAGAAAGACGACCAGTATGCCTCTTTTGTATACGAGGCTTGTCGCGACGCTTTCCGTCACTTATTCGGTAAGTTTTATTATTTTTATAACTTTTTTATTTTATAAAGTTTTGATTTTGATGTTTATTATTGTTGTTGTTTGTAGGTACTAGAGCTGCTATATCTTATCAGAATGAGGTTCACTTGTTTCTTATATCCTTTTTTATACTATTTATATGTCTTTTCTAGTTGACTTGTACAAATGTATCCTTATCGTGCTCGTTAAGGAAGTCTTTTTATGGATTATAGCTAGAATTTAGTTATCAACTTAGTTGACGGTTTTTTTAAAGTGGCATAGTGGTTAGACACCATGATGTCTTGAAAAGAGGTACGAGGTGCAAACCTCACTAGGTATACATCTTGAGTAGATACCGTGATTAGGCTGCGTGCATCTGAGTTAAAGACTCGCCCTCCCCTGAACAGGCAAAACCTCTTCCGTTTACCCAGATGATTATGTAGAGTTTAAGTATGTTGCATATATGATTTTGGGCTACTTTTTACTGTAGCGGGTTTAAAATTATTTGGTTTTGTAAGTTTTTTCGAATCGGATGAATTAAGTAAACAAGCAACAATAAGTGTTAGTTTATGTTTCGGTTCAACGTTTGCTTTCCGAGCTGATATGAGGCCTAATGTGATTCTCTCATGTGCATTCTGCACCACTGTTTTCGGTCTTTCTCTAAACATCAAACCTTGGCATTTTAACTATGGGATCTATAATAACAAGATAATCTTATTTGAATTGAAGTTCGTTTATAATTAAAAAAAAAAAAAAAAAAAAAAAAAAAAAAAAAAAAGTTTGAACGTGCACCCTCTTGACTAACTGGTGCTAGTAATGTTAAGTGACTAATAGATTTTTCTGGAACTCCCAAAACTGTTTGAACGTGCACCCTCTTAACTAACTGGTGCTAGTAATGTTGGTGTAAGGTTATTATTCTTCCACTATTCTAAACATTGGTGGTGTCTTATTTTGCAGACAAAGCTTTTGGGCCAAATGCTGTATTATATTTTAACAACAGGGGCAGGGCAGCAGACACTGGGAGAAGAATATTGCGACATCACACAGGTGCAGATATTATCATTGTTTCTCTATATGTGTTTTTCTTTTCACAATTGATTATTTGTTAGGATTAAAGGCACTGGTTTGAAACTGACTCTTGAATGTCATGATTGAACGAATTTTGTGGATAACGAATAATGGAGATCGGACAATACATGTAGAAATTAAATTAAAGCTGAAATGGTCATGCACATTTACATAATATGATGGTTTTTATACTATACGTTTCTCTATAACATAATGTTATGCTCTATATACATCAAGTTCAACCTGTAGTTTCTGGATTAGGCCTACTTTTCCATAATATATAGTTATACAGGTTATATAGCTATTGACAGCACATAAAATGTATTTATGACAGATTATAAATATATAATACACTAAAGATCATCTCATGATCTCCATTAATCATGCACATTAGGATTATTATGGTTTGGATTAGCATCTTTCATCAATATACAAATTTGACCATGCGCTGTCTGTTCAACTTTGCTAAGCTTTCGTATCTCAAAAACTAAGTTATGTAAGAAGTCAAAGGTTTATATTTGCAGGTTGCAGGATCATATGGACTTCCTCCAACACCAGCAAGGCGTGCCCTTTTCATTGTATACCAGAGTGCGGTTCCTTACATTGCTGAAAGAGTCAGGTTCAATTCTTTTTTACTAATCTCTGTGGTCTGTATTGTGCTATTGCTAATGTTATGTTTAACAGATTAGTATTCAAATTTTTATAGCTATGAACTCTTATCTACCATGTAATTTGCAGCTCGAGAATTGCTTCCCGTGGCATTGCCTTGAGTGAGTCACTGTCTGATGAGCTAGAAACTTCTGGAAGCACCCAAGATCAGTTAGCTACTAATCTAGCATCTTCGTCTTCACCAATAGTTTCTAGTTCACCTTTCTCAAGATTGAAATCCAGAATTCGCGGGCTTTGGTTAAACACAGTTCAGAGATGGCCTGCAGTATGTCACTTTCCACTTATTCTGTTCTTATAGCATGTCCTACTTTTTTCGTATAATGATATGCACTCAAAATGTAGACAGGAGTTTTTGTGGAGTTAGTGGTTAAGTATTTTTGTTGTTTAATGCAGGTGCTACCTTTAGCTCGTGAGTTTTTGCAGCTGCTTCTTCGTGCCAATCTTATGTTCTTCTACTTTGAAGGTGAGTATTTTCGGATGTAGGTGGTGACATGAAAATTTATGCTATACAATGTAACTGGCAACTTGATTTATTGTAGGTCTTTATTATCATATATCAAAGCGTGCAGCAGGCATTCGTTATGTATTTATAGGAAAGCCGATGAATCAAAGGCCTAGGTATATTTTTTACCTTTGTTTAGTTCCAAATGACTTGTTAAGATACATGAAACTTTAGGATAGTTTATTTTTAGTGAAGCAAATTAAGCATCTTATATCTTGAAGCTGAGTATATTATGCTTGCATTATGTGTACCTTTGACCTCCTTATTGAATGTTATATAATGCAGATATCAAATACTGGGCATGTTTCTATTGGTTCAATTATGTATTATAGCGGCTGAAGGATTGCGGCGTAGCAACTTAGCATCCATCACAGCTTCAGTTCAGCATACATCCTTAAGGGTCCACCAAGCATCAGGAGGTCAGAATCTTTTCAAAATAACTGTAGTTGATTTCCTTAAATCTTTAATTTATCATATTAGTATGTACACATATGTTTACCTCAATCCTCTGTCCTCTATTATGTAAACTGTATCTGTATATCCTGTAAATTGGTTCTAGCAGTGCAACATGTCTTTCCATCTGTTTTACCAATATGGCTTGACAACTTTTTTTTTTTTTTTTTTTTTTCATTTTTTTTTCCAGGACGTGGTCTGCCTGTTTTAAATGAAGAAGGAAATTTGATTACTGGGACAGTGAAAATGGTTTTGGCATATCAGACTCCATGATAACTTCAGAGGTATGGTTCTGGACTGATTAGGATATAATGGGATATTATGTGCATCATCATTATTGGCATTTCTACATAATCGTATGAGTTTCTCATATTACCAGTTACGTAGATTGAAATCTTCGGATTTTACTTTGTATCACAATTTTTGAAATTCGCTATGTTAATAAATGTATATTGTCGTTTTCTTGCAGTCTCAATCAAATGGGATTAACAAATGTCCACTTTGCCTTACTAATCGCCAAAATCCGACTGCAACTCCTTGTGGTCATGTATTTTGCTGGTATTGTTTCTTTACATGACACCTTTCTCTAAAGCTATTTTGGCCCTTTATTTACATATAAACGGGTCGATTATGGTTTTGTATCTCAAATGGGTGAAATAAAATCTTTGGCTATACAAACTCCTTGATCGTTATAAGTGGACCCAACCTGCGCATGTTGCCACCTTTCCCTTTTTCCTCATCTCTTCCCTCTCTTCCTGATGTTGATTTATTTTTGTGTAGGACTTGCATCATGGAATGGTGTAATGAAAAGCCTGAATGCCCTTTATGTCGTTCTCCGTTAACTCATTCGACCTTAGTTTGTTTGTACCATTCAGATTTTTAACTCCCAATCATGCCACTTTACTTATAAGCGACAAGAAAAATGTACGTTTGCTGTCAAATAAACTTTCCAGAAGCAATTGCTTCGAGGTCGCTGTTTACCAGACCAATAAAGTTTTCATGAAACAGCTACTTGTCTGAATCACCAATGAAAGTACGCCAAGAAGCAAATAATCATCCCAAATCTCGCATCTCTTTTGTATCATGTATATTTTCTATTTATTTTATTTTTTTATTTTGTATTTTTTTTAGTTTCTGAACATTATGTTGTGTGTAAGCAGTATATCATTGTAGAACAATTTTCTAGCGTAGAATTTTTACTGCCAAAACAATAGCACAAGTGGAAGTCACATAAACAAATACAACCTTGATTACACTTCTAGTATAAATGAATTAAGTAAACTATACCCTTCATGGAATTCTCTTTATTCACCCGGTTCTCTTTTTGTTTTGGAGTGTTTTTATTAAGAGGAACTCAAGTGTAAACATGAAGCTACGGTAAAGTTTTAAAGTCCTGCACTTAAAGTATGAAGTAGACAGGTTGTATCATCATAACCCTTTGTAGATGATGCTTCATTAAGTTATTGCTTTATGTATAACCTGTGATGCACTTGTTATGTTTATCCTCGGTTTAATCATAAACTTTTTTACTATTGGGTAGTAAATGGTGGAGTAATGAGCTTTGAAAAATCTGAAACTGCAAAAGGCATACGTCAAATGTCACGTATTCATACATTAAGAAAGTATTTTAGTAATTCAAAACTTCGGTTTTACTGTTACAGGAATTCATACGTTATGGTCGGCAACTAACACACTTAAGTATAAAATGCAATAAGATGAGTGACAATGATGGAAATATAAAGTTGAAACCGCATACAACATGCCATTAACACTTTACAAAGTTCACAGATCACATAAACAGCTCCATAATCTACTATACAAATATTATCATTCATGCTTGAGCAATTTGACAGTTTGACCTTTTTATATAAAATCTTTTCATTGTTTTCTGGGATGAGGTGAGGTGAGATATTATATTGCTCTTAGAAACTACGTGCCTGTGTGAGGTAAAGAGGCTTTCCGAGATGCTTCTATGGATGGAAGCTCAGCAGGAAGTGCAAAAGCAGAGCTTGTTAAGGTGTGCACAAGGAATGACATTATGTGCCAATATATAAGAAAGATCGAATGGTGAAATGTGTATATGTAGGGATCACATTTAGTGTTCTGTAAAGAAAGTCAATTGTAACTTAGTAATCCAACAAATGTTTACTATTTATTTAGAAGTGACAAAATGGGTAACGGGTTTGGATCAAAATGGGTAATTTTGGTACGGATATAAACATGTCGGGATAGTTTGACCGAAAACATTCTATGCCATTATAAATTTACATCATTTTAGTGATAATCCTTTTTTTTTTTTTAATAATTGACGTTGGAGGCCATAGGCAACCAAAATGTAAAAATACAAAATTGTAATCATATTAAAAATTATGATAATATACGGTATTCAACGCATGTCCTAACATATTGAAAAAAAGTTATCCAAACCGGCCATTCTAACTTAAAAAAAAAAAAAAAAAAAAAAAAAAAAAAAAAAAAAAAAAAAAAAAAAAAAAATACCCATTCCGAATTGTTTTGCATGCTCTAATTATATACATATATGATTGCTTTTGGCATGAGCGAGTAAATTATAACATGTAATAGTGTTTTTATGAACATTGAGGGACATAACTCACTATTTCAATTTTAAACAACATTGATTTTCTTTTTCAAACAGAGGTTAAAAATGAAAAGTGCAGCAATTTTTCTATAAACAGATGATCAGTGTCACAACAGCAATAGTGTAACTGTATATGTAATAACATCAATCATGGGATGAAACATATCCACTCCAAATGCATAAACAAATTTTATTCTACCTTCACTCTGAAATAGGTAAAACCGTTAAACGCTCTTGTACTTTCATACTTTATTATTACATTTTGAATGAAAGAAATATATTACACCATTAAATCAGTTAATTTTGCTTTCAGTTCAATCAAGGAATGGAATAAAACACACCTCTATGTTGAGAAGCAAAGTGTAGACTTTTGAAGGAATGACGTTTTGTATCGAATGCTATATTCCTTTCGTGTAACCAAACATATTCTCTGTTTCATTCCTCTATAAAGGTGCACTCCGCTCTTACCTTCGTTACAGCCAAACATCAGTCCAATTATAATTTTATAGGATTATCCAACTGGTATGTCTCTATTTTCTTTAATTGTCGTTGCATCTTATATATGTTTTTTGGTTGGATGATATGCATTGATATACTCCTGGATATATTTGATAGAATATAACTATGATAGAATATTTGATTTGAGCATGCAAATCACAAATATATTCACATTACAATGTGCAAATATACTCCTGGATATATTTATCGCTTTAACTTAAACTAAACACATTTGTTACATCAATGTAGTTGCAATGGAGGAGCTAAAGCACTTTACTCACGATCATCCCCTCAGCCTTGTGTATCTAAACCCGGACCGCAAAAGTAAAAACATTGAAGAGGAAGAGGAAGAGGAAGAGGAGGATGAAGATGATTTTTACGAGGAAGAAAAGCATGGTGGCCAATGCAACATGTGTAAGGAACAAATTTATTCATTTCATTTGTGTTACTACGAGTGCAAGTCTTGTGACTACTCTTTGCATAAATTTTGTGCTGAACTACCCCAAATACAAAACAACCACCCTTTACATCCCGGCCACATTCTAACCTTATCGGAGTTAGATCTACGTTACAAACGTACGTATGAATTTGATTGGAGGTGTTGTGTCTGCAATTGTAAGTGGAAGGAATTCCTCAACTACCATTGTGCTATTTGCAATCTTAACATAGACATAATCTGTGCTACTATGTCAGAACATAAGATAGTACACCCGGTAGTGTAATTTTAGCGATTTTTGGCCATTTTTTGCCATTTTTTGGCGATTTCGCGACCCCTGAAGCAAATTTTCGCTACCCCTAAACAAATTTTCGTATTTCGCTACCCCTAAACTTGGCTCCTAGTTCCGCCCCTGCTAGTCACCCTCACCAATTGGAACGTATTTTTGGGCGCATAATATCCATGTGTGTAGCTTGTGGTGAAAAACATGATGGGCATTTCTTTCACTGTAACAGTTGTCCTAGGTACTGGATCCACGTGGAGTGTGCTTTGCTCCCAGCCAGGTTACTAATCCAACATCGTACTAATGAGACTTTCACTCATTCCCATCCACTTACCCTTGCCTATTCGTTTTCCTTTTCTGAGCAAAGGGCTAGATTCTATCCTCGTTGCAGAGTGTGTTATGGCATCTTCTATGAACATTTGTGGATTTACAAATGCGATAAATGTCGATATTATGTTCATGTTCACTGTGCAACTTCAAAGAGAGATGCTTTTGTGTCCATCCTCTTGCGTTCAGGTGAGCTATTTCGATCTTCTTTTTCTGTTAACTAGTTTGTGAGCAAATAAACATAATTATTTTACTTTTAAATATGTCATTCCTCAGGCCTTGGCAAAACTTTCAAAAACTTCAAAGATGACGAACATCCGAATCTGCTCCACTGTCCGTTTTCTGATGAAGGTGACAACCTTTTGAAGCACCTTTTTTTCAAACAAAGGGGTGATATTGTCAAGCATGATGGTGAAATGCTCAACCATTCTAGACATCAACACCCGCTGATTCTTTTTGACACCCAAACATCACTGGCTAACGAAGTGGTCTCTCTTCACGATCCGATGAAGAAAATCCAAGTATTATGTGACGGGTGTGTGAAACCAATCACAACGGTACCATTTTACAAGTGCTCCCAATCTAATCAACATTGTGATTTTATTCTTCATGAATGGTGCGCCAAGCTAACCTCTGAAGTGCAAGTCTACGCGGGCCATCGTCATAAGCTTGTTTTCCTGCCAAAAGTCCCTCGTAAGTTACTGGGTGTGTTCTTCTGTCGAATTTGCAGATTAGATTCCAATGGCTTCGCGTATGGATGCACGATGTGTGAATATTATGTATGTATTAATTGTGCATTCATACCTGAAGAAATCACGCATGAAGCTCATCCAGGTCATCTTCTCTCAAAAACAAATCCTTCAGCTAATCTAAGAGGTAGGTATTGCAAAGCATGTAGATATTCAATGGAGAAGGTTCCGGGATACCATTGCCCCTCTTGTGACATCTACATTCATGCAATGTGTGCATTGTTATTGCCTAGAGTGATAAGACACAAGTATGATAAGCATCATCCACTGAGCCTAAGATACGAACCAGCTGAGAACCATATTAGCGAATACTTCTGTGACATTTGTGAGGATGAATTTAGCCCTTGGGAGTGGTTCTATCATTGCAGTACGTGTGCCGAGTCTATTTCTATGCACACTGCTTGTGCGCCCTTAATACTTCAATGTGAGCAAGCTACATTTTCCAATTACCCGACAAGTATCTTTAAGTTTCTGAATGTAAAGTTTGGAAGAAGGGTGGAGATGAAAGGTCACTCACATCGTTTGGCGGCCTTTGTTCAAGGAATCCAAAGTCATGGTAACTGCATTGAATGCGATGATAAATTGCAGTATGAGATGATCTTTAAGTGCTTGGAGTGCGAGTTTGCATTTCATTACCATTGTGCTGATTCATATGTAGTAGATTCAGAAGGTGAGGCGAGTTGATAATCCTTACTAGTTTGGCTTGGATCTGTAATAAGTTTGTAATAATCTTGTAAATATTACTGTAATAAATAAGTTGAAGATTCAAAGTTTTATATTCATACACAATCTTCTTTTCTTTTGCTAGAGGAATACGGAGTATTACTTTTGTAGATGTTAAGTTGTTATCCTTGCGGCCAATGATATGTACGTGTCAATTGGATATGACAGACGTCATGTTTTTGTTTATTTGATTTTATTTATTTATAAGGGACGGCTTTTGCAATTTACTCTTTTGTAAATATGATATTGCAACCAATCTTAAAATGGTATCTTTGCAATATTTATGCATAAAAGGATTTTTGTTGCAATCTATGACGTTAGAACTAGACATTATTTGTATCTACTATTATTGTCTTATCGGTTATTAGGGGTCGTTATTTGTATCTACTATCTATTGGAGTCGTGCTGCTGCTGTATTTTCTAAAGGCTTGGACTATTGGAGCAATGCGGAAGGCTTGGACTATTGAAACAATGCGGAAGTTGATGTACCCTGTACATTGGACGAAGACTTTGGATAAAGGTAGATTTGATCAGCGGCGGATCCAGCATTTTAAGATGGGTGTGGCACAAATTTTTGCTCGTGATAATGATGTTAACCAAGTTACTTTCATATAACAAGTTATCTATCTTACGGCGTTTGACGGCATAAAAGCGATCTTTCAAAATATTTCTATTTGTGATTTGATATAATCAACTAAGCATTAACAAAAATAATAATTGGCTACATTTAAATTGAAAGTCTTTAAACAACTGAAAAGCGTAGTTTGTTACATAAAACCTAAAAAACATTACATTAAACTCTTAAGAAAAAAAAAATTATGATAATGCTCGTAATTTCCAAACAAAAGCTTATCATATTGGTGAAATTAACGTTGGGCTAAATAAGTTTTATGTCTCATCTTTGTGGACTTAACTATTGGGCTTTATATATATTGTCGTCTTTTACATATAACACAAAGCCCTAAAAATAATAAACTTGCAACGTATAGAAAAAAACCATGGCTTCCAACTTCATGTGTAGCACGTGCCACACGTAGCTAGGCTTTAGATCCGCCCCTGGATTTGATGCAAATGATGTACTTAACAAATTGTGTTAAAACATGCAATTTCCCGTTGCTATCTGAAATGTAAATTGTTGGTTATGCGAAAATGATGAATCGTTATTGGTAGAGATAATTGTGATTTTAATGTTAGTGGCTTTGTGCATGTAAATGTGTAATTATAAAGTTAGTGTTAATGTTCATTTGGGATTCATTCTTAAGTTGAGTTGTAAATGTGCATAGTAGTGACAATCCGAAAATTATATGTTTCTAAAGAAGTGCCGATGACAACTAAACAAGTTCATTCTACAACGAGTGGGACTCAAAATCCAATAATTAAGTCTTTTTAATTTCAAAAAATGATGTTAATTTCTCTCGATATAAGTTGGTTCCACAAGAAAACAAACCAAACTTACTCACTGTTCCAAAATAAATGTATGTTATTGTTGATACATAGTTTAATAGAAACAAATTGACATAAGTAAGCATTTCAAATGCCCTTTGGTCATCATTATCTTTTTAAAATAAAATGTTGTTGTTCTCTTCACAAGATCAATGCACTGTGAATTTGTTTTTAGCTTCACCTGTCTGGCTGTCTAGCAATATATATGGAAGATTGTAAATCTTAAAAGATGGATTTATGAAAAACTACTCATGTTATTCATTTCAATATACTAAGGGTGTGCCTGGTTAGTACTTAGTAGTGGGAAGAGAAAGAGAATGCAAAGGAATGGGTGATGGTGAGTTATCAATATCTTACCTCTTAATTTACTCTATAATGGTCCATTACCTGTTACCAAGTAATAATTATATTACTTAGCTCCAACCAAACATATTTAATCATTACTTTTTCTATTCTCCACTCCTTTAACCCCTAACCAAGCACCCCCTAATTATATTTTTTACTATTTCCGCCTCTAAAGAACTCTTTGCTAGACAAATGTTAATTCATATACTTTGTTATAATTGAGTGACATTATCTTTTGTGTTTTATTTCAAAGTTTACTTACGTAGTCCGTGTATTACACGAGTTTTAAGCTAGTTTATGATAAAAGTATTGTAAATTATGTTGAGATAATGTCGACTAGTAACTCTTTATCTTCCTCAACTAAACATCTTACGTTGAGAACTATGTTAATACAAATAATGTCAAAAACGTTTTTTGCATTGTACGGTCTTTTTATGTTTTGATAATCACAAAATATAAAAACACGTTATGTAAAACTACACTTAATAAGTCTTTAATCGAGAAAAAGCGTTTCAACAACGTACCGACTACAACATCACTTCAGCATGAACAAACACAATACCGATATTAGTAAAGTGATCAAAGAATTTATTTATCTCAAAACTTCACATTTTTATGTGACAACATTTTTACAAAAGTATTTTTGTAATTAAAAAGAAATGTTTTATTAGCGAAAATAAATTTGAATTTCAAATCTCCCAACAGCTAGTTTTCCCGCACAAATCAGATAAGTTTTTTACCAGATAAACTTTCACCAAATCAGGACGAAAATAGAAGCGTATGTCGGGACAGTCCTGTAAATAGGGCGACGATCCCTTATATATATGGGACCGTCCAACTTTAAGGGACCCTCCCCCGCTCCTACTGGTGGCTATAAATATTGAACTGTTTTATTCAGACAACCAAGCCTCTTTGCACAAAAACTTTTTGTTCTTTCTTCCTCCTTTCTTTGATCACTATAATGTGTCGATATGTGTTTATAAGTGATCCCGTTACCATCTATATCAAAGTGCAAGAGAAGAACACTCGTATTCGTCAACAAAATGTTAGAGTCATCACACACACACATACACACACACAAACGTAACTTGCGTTACGATTCTCTTCTTCCCCCAAACTCTCTTTGTGTATATTGTAAATTTGTATATCCGACTTGTGTGTGAGTCGTGATTAGGTGTGTTAGGATAAATACGGACAAAGTTCGTGAAGTGGTGTAACCAGATTAGGACTTTGTGTAAGTAGGTGTGTTGGTGTGTAAAGACTTGGACTGGGTGTGAGTCCGTGAAGTGAATACTAGGACCAAGTGAAGGTTCGTGAAGTCTTGGATGGGGTGAATATTCAAGTGAACGGGGTGATCGTCCGTGTGAAGATCTGGACGGCGTGATCGTCCGTCTGAAGACTTGGATTGTGTGTAAATCCAAGTGGACAAGAGTGCTTGTTTGTGTGGCCACGTGGACCTTTGTATAGATTGGTTCTAGTTAGGATTAGGACTCGACATTCCGCTTAGTGTCGTTAAACTTGGTGTACGGTTTACTCCGCCTAAAGGAAGTGTGTTGACATAGTGATTGTGAACTCTCGAGTGTGATACTCGAGGAGTGGAGTAGGGCGAAGAGTGAGCTTCGTGCCGAACCACTATAAATCTATGCGTCTCGGTTTGGTTGTGCTCTTCCTTTATCTCTTGTCTTTACTTTTCTTACTTTACGCATTATTATTGTGGTCATTGATATCACATAACTATTGAATCTAACGGTTTTAAAAAAAGAACATAAAAGAAATTAAAAGATATAAAACGTAATTCTAAACGATGAAACTATTCAAACCCCCCCCCCCCCCCCCCCTTCTAGTTTCTACAAACTATATAAAGATTGAAGGCGTGTTATAAACTATATGGAAGTTTCTTATGTTTCATGACGGTACGATTATTACATATCAAAGTTAGTTTGATAATAAAAGTATGTACTTTCAAAGTTGTACACATTAAGTCTTCAATTCAAGGTTTTCAAGATCGGGATCCTACCAAGGATCGTTTTCGTATTTGCAAGATCGTGATCGTAAGATCGGATCGGGATTTTAAGATCCTGCCCTAATGTTATTTATTGATAGTTTTTGTAATATTATACAAATATACAAATTATTATACATTATAAACACAAAATAATTTAAATGCTTTATAGAAATATTGTTCTAAATTATGATTATGAAATGTTCAAAAAGATTAACACGTTGTTTTTTAAATTCTACCAAAAAACAACCCATAAATTTATAGTTTTTTAATTTGTAATCCGAGAAAAGTAAGATCGGATCGGATTAGATTTTAAGATAGTATGGTCGCGATCGGGATCTTATAAGATCTTTTTTGCTTGCAAAGATCCTATGTAGGATCTGGATCGGATCTTTTTTGCTGCATGTTGTTGTTAGATGGAAAGAAATTGCTCGTATTTGATTTACATGGTGATTGTTGTAATTGATTTACATGGTGATTGTTTGTTTGTGTGCCCGTATTTACAAATGTAGGATCCGGATCGGATCTTTTTGGCTTGCAAAGATCCTATGTAGGATCCGGATCGGATCTTTTTTGCAGCTTAAAGCTTTGATCAAAGTGCTCAGGTATATCAAACTATGTCCAGGCCAAGATCTTTTTTGCTTGCAAAGATCCTATGTAGGATCCAGATCTTTTTTGCTTGCAAAGATCCTATGTAGCTTATAGACCCGTGAAATTCACGGGTTTTTACAGAAATAATTCAATAAAAAGTTAAGAGTGTGAATAAAGTAATAAATAATAACGAAAGTAAATAGGTTCCACTATTTTTAGAAAGAAATAAACCAATGATACGATAAACAATTTGGTATACAACTATTAAAATAGTTAATAACTTGTGTATTACGAAGCGTGACATTATAAAGAATCACACTTGTATAAGCAATTGTAAATATAAAGTGGTACTAATGAAACATTTTTTCTATCAAACAAAATAGCCAAATAACCAAAAGAAAACAAAGTTCAATAATGACATATCCTAGTTTTTGTTTGGATTGTGATCTTTTTTTTGTGGGGATCTTATTGTGCATGTATCTTTAATCGTCAATTAGATACATGAAGTACTGGCAAAAATTCGACATATGTATGTTGATTTTTGAAACTTGACACTAACACATTTGATTATGAAAAACGTAACAGTTTTTTTGTTATTTCTTGTTTATACAACAAACATTGGTGTATGGTCATTAAGAATTTGGACTATATAACATAACATGTTATTCATAATAAAAGTTCATAAAGAGTAGAAAGATCAAGTAGGATGCAGATATAGATCACTCCGTCCACATGTCTACAAACTCTTGACTTGTGATGGATTTGATTTTCTTCTCATCTTGACTGTAACCTTTATTGCATACTTATCATCCATATGTATCTCCTTAAAGAATGTATCTAACAAAAATCAAAAAAAAAAAAAAAAAAAAAAAAAAAAAAAAGTTTGATTCGCATGCATGTTTTTATGTGTAAAGCAGTAAGAATGTAGTGTAGCCTACCTACTATATGACCAAATATTCAAAGAACTAAAGTTCTTACTTCCAGACCAGCATAAACTTCAATGAAAAGTGCATATCCAACAGGTCCATAGCCTGTCCATGCTGCAGATTTAGGAGGAATGTAAGAAATTTTGAACCCCATTAATCACTTACCATAAGAGGCTAGCATTGAGATCACAAATTCATGGTAGGTCTGATGGTATATCTTATTGCTTTTCAAATAACTTCCTAAATGATAATCTTTGAATATGGAAAGCATATGTAATATAAGTTTAGTAAGAGCTTAAAGGACATACTTTGGTAGTTTGGTTAATTGAAAAATTCGAGACCGATCTTAAGTGAAATAGAAATAACTGAACGGTTTCGATTTCGGTTTCTCCATTTGTAAAAACTGAATTAAGAAAGTAGGAATTTTCATTGCACTTGGTGGCCTAGAGCACCATTAGAGACCTTTCATCTATGATAACATGACTGTATCTTATTCCCACTATTCATTATTGGCATAACATAATGAGTGTAAGGTACATGGCATAAATTATGCAATCTGTCATCGTCTTTTATGAGAAAATATGCAATTTTTCTTCTTTTAATCGCAAATATATTCTCTTATACATTGGTCACATGCTCTTGGTTCCCATATCGTGTTTTCTTTTTTAAGATACCAAACAAAAACAGCTTACCTGAGTTAGAACTCATTATATCATGATCTGCTCCATTAATGGTCTTAACTTCAAGTTCTTCACAGTCCTTAAAACAGGCCAAACTTCATGACTTGCTGATAAAAAGCATGAACGCGCATTAGCATAAGGTCAACCCGATGGTAAATTATCGATAACATCTTAATAACACAGGTGGATTTAGATATCATTCATAACACAGGAAGTAGAAGCGGTGCTCGTATTTAATAATTTGATACCTTATTATCATATATCAATGTAGCAGAGACTTGGTTTTAATTGTGGTCACATCAGCCTGAACACATTGAACCTAGGCAACATGCCAAGTATAGCTTGTTTTGGGTCAAAATAGAGTATATTATAACGATATTGATGAAACCAAATAAACTGAAAGGAACTGCATCAATATATACTTACTGTATCAAAATACTATAGAAGAAAAAAGGTCAGAATAACTCAGTTTAGGCGTAATATTCTACAGGAAAAAGGGATGCGCATCAAGTATGCAACAACATTCGTGGGCAGTAGGGGTGGCAATATTGGCTTGCATACAAATCAATGGGTATATTTGGCTCATATGTTATCTGTATTGGGTCAAATGGGTAATGTGAATGATTTAACTAAAAAATAGTCAAACGGGTTAGAAATCATTTGAAATGTATTCCGTATTGCATAAAACCACAACTATAGTGCTTTCTTAAAAAAGGTTAGCCTTTCATTGTACAAACTTTAATCTTTTGTAATCATATATAGCTTATGGTTTACCAAACCCATCGTAGCTCAAATCATTAAAAAATTCATTTTCGGCTTGAATCCATTTTTTTAAGGCGTCTATAACTCATGTTCCACCAATTTTTGCTGTAGCTCTGCAACTCATTTTGTATAAAAGCTAGTATGTGTTTTTGGGCAGCAGCCATAGTGAAAAAATACATACATAATTAATAATTTTGGTAGTAGTAGTATACTGATAAAGAAAAAAAACTACTGAATATAAATATTGTCATACCTACAGACTATTGTTTGGCTGATTTGTAGACTGAAGTAAAGTACACCCTTGATGCAAAAAATTTAACCCACTTGTAAAAAGCTCCAACCCACTCACCAGCACCATGCGCTTACAACTTACTAA
Source organism: Artemisia argyi (assembly GCA_030686995.1). Lineage (NCBI taxonomy): Eukaryota > Viridiplantae > Streptophyta > Magnoliopsida > Asterales > Asteraceae > Artemisia > Artemisia argyi. The sequence continues at coordinate 86,343 of JARVZY010011506.1, forward strand.
CTCTGTTATACCTTCATAAAGACGTCAACTCGTAGTTGTGGAAATATTGCAGCTCCATGATATCCTGATCGCCAGCATACATAACCTGGTAAATTGCAAAGTTACATTGGGCCTGCTCAAATGAAGTTACTTTTAGGTTGGTCATTTGTTCAAAAATAACATATGACTATAGTTTGGGGCTCCTCAAACTCATATGTGACGCATTGGGGCTGAAATATGTGAATAGGTTGAACTTATTATGTGTCTTTTAACGCAATTTAGTATAACCAAAACCAACTCAATACTTGATCGACACATAATGGTTATAATACTGTAGAGTCAGTGATTTTACAAAATTTACTTAACCAAGAAAAAATGGAATATTGTAGATACAAACAACGGTTAGTAAAAAATCTATATGAACTATGAAGTACATGGAAAGATAAGATCAAAAATATCAAAAAGGATTCAAACAAATAGTGATGCACTAATGGAGCCAAGATATCCACTGCCACTTTGTCAAGCAACAACTCTTGTCGGACCCGAAAAGAATCCTTCAGCCACAAGTCTATGAATATCATTAAGAAAATCATTTATGAGTTTAATAATATACATAAAGCAAAGACCTATCCACACATGTATTGTGGCTATTGTAATTCAAGCATCCGGTGAAAAGTATCTAATAATCACAATCTTGAATGTTTTGCTGATATGCCTAATGGTGCACTGATGCTTTCTCATACTAAGCCGAAATGATGATATGAAATTATGTTGTATGGGAGATCATGAATGAACCACAGGATAAACTTAAGGTGAAAGAATCATTGCACAAATAGTAGACAATGGTTAAAAAAACATGTGTATAGAAAGGACATTGTTCGTAATGAAAAAAGTGTTACCAGTTAGAGAAAAAGCAAGCTGATGATCATTGTTCGTATTGTTTGAACCAACAACTCATCCACCAATTCCTTCCATTTCCTATAACAACAAAGAAGAAAAAACCCATATAGAAAATGTAATCATACATAAGTTTTCACAACCTTTATGTGGAATAACCTCACAAGATGCTTCACTGATGATCTCACTTTGCTTGATGGATGCTTTCGCAGCCGATTCACATGTCTCCATCTTTTTCCTCAAAAGAGTTTGATCTTATTTTATGGAAATGGCCAATTGTTTTCCGCCCCTAATCATAAAACCATCAGTGTCAACTATTTTGAATTAATACTAAATTTTACTTTAAAAAAATGCACATTCACATACTTGATTTGCTTTGTGTAATGCATGGATGTTTGTGAGCTTATAGATATTTGTTGTATGTGTTTTAAAAAATGATTCCATGATACTAAATGTGTATAATTATTGTGCCTTAAAATTTCGTCACACACTTGACATCTAATTGCGATAAATTCTCTCCCTGTTACTCGAGGGTTGAACAATCCTTATCTTTTTACTGTAGTTTTGAACCATGAGATAATATATGAGAGATACACACTACTGTATGCCATTGTGTATACCTTCTATTAATTATCTAATGATGATTAATGAAGCTATCTAAATGATGAGGCGAAAAATGATCCGTTTTTAGGGGGTCATTTAAGCCCGAATCCGAATTTATTTGATCAAATATTGCCCTAAATCGTTCCTTTTGTGATTTTAGGTACTTTGGGAGAGAAATCTGGAAAAGGAAGCAATTCGGACGTTTTTGGAGCATAAAAGTGAAGAAAACGCCAAAGTCTTAATTTTCCATGCTGGGAACAGTAGGTGACGGCGTCAAGAGCAACATCTTGACGGCGTCAAGAGCAAATTTTATGAATTTCCATGACGACCTAGAACAGATTTGACGGCGTCACGTAGGAAGGGCGTCAAGAGTAAAAGAGTCATGACGGCCTGGAAGTGTATAAGTCTTGACGGCGTCAGAAGTAGATCTAGGCAGTCCGAGAAGAGTTTTGGCGGCGAGGTGACGGCGTCACAAGTTTATTCTTGACGCCGTCAAACCTATTTTTCTATATATAGTTTTCTAATTTTCACATTTAAAGAGAGAAGTTTTGGGTGAAACCCTAAGTACGATTTTGGTGTAACTTTACAGGTTTTTCAAGGGTTCCAACCCCTTGATACCTTGCATGATTAATCAAGATAAGTGTTCTTCTAATTCAATCAATATGTCTATGTGTTGGTTGTCTATATCATGTTCTTGTCTTAATTCTATCATGCTAGGCTAGATCTCTTTTGTGTTTGCTTAGATCTAATGAAACCTAGATATTGATTATGTGTTGATTACTTGTTTATTCTTGTCTTGGATGAATGATTTATATGTTAGGCTTAAGAAAACTGGCAGATCTCCAATTGGTAACATGCTTGAACGTCTTAAGAAACATGAACCAACACGCACTAGGTCTTTATTGGTTGTATTTAATGCATGAGCCACTGTTTACAATCCCTATAGTTGTGTTGGGCATGGTGTAGGAGGAGATAAGAGCTCATAGAATTGGGGAGTTATGTGTGCCACCCCATGAATGGTATTAAGGAATACAATCCGTCATCCATGCAATTATAACAAGTAATTAACGTGTAAAAGATATCTAGGGAGTAGTGAAATCTAAGTAAACACATTTTCTCCAATTACTGCTCACAACTTTAGTATAAATTAGTTTACTTTCATTTTTAGTATTTTATTTTGATTGCATCTTAGTATTGGGTTAGTTGAATAGCAACTAATTCCGCCCACTCTTCCAAAACCCGAGATTTTTACTTGCTTTCTAAAAAATATAAAAATACAAAAAGAATCATCCCTCACCTTTAGAACTAGTATTTAGGCTTTCTAATCCTAGCGACACTATTCCTAAGCTGAACGATCAATCCCCCGGTACTTGTCACTATACTATACTACAACGATAAGGTACACTGCCTGGTGGGGGTTGTAAGCTTCTCGAGATCCCTCGAGAGGTAAAGCCTGTTGCGATTCCCACGCATCAAGTTTTTGGCGCCGTTGCCGGGGAATAGTTATTGTCTAGGTTATAATTTCTTTTTATTAGGTCTACTTGCTAGATTCCTTTCTAGTAAGATTTTATTTTTATTTTTAGGTTTTCTTTAGTCTATCTTATTTCTTCGTGCCTTTGTTCGTAACTCTTCACCACCTGCCATCATGGCAAATGACGAATCCCTTAACCTTAGGATCACTAGGAGTCGTAGTTCCACTCGAAACCTTGTCTTGCCTTATGCGGAACCCGAAAGAGAACTGCATAGATTGAGACAATATCGCTCAACTTCTGAACCATCCAGCGTTGCCATCGATTTTGATGCACCTCTCTCTGAAGAAAATTCAGAAAACCATGTCTCAACCCCTAGCTCCCAACCCAACGACAACACTAGTACTCCCGCAACCTCCATTCCTAAGCGTCTCAAAGACTACTTCTCCCCAACCTCTCGTGGCTTCTCAAACGCCATTGTCTACCCAAACGAACACACCAACGAGGTCTTGCATGCAAACGATGTTTGGCTTGTCAAAAGTGTGTGTAAGTTTCGCGGACTAGATGAAGAAAATCCAATCCAACACATCAAGGACTTCCTGAAAATAGTAGACACCATCCATGCGGATGGGGCTACTAGAAACACATCCCGATTGTGATTCTTTCCTTTCACCTTATATGAAAAAGCCCAAGAATGGTATGACAAACTCCCTTCCGAATCTATTTTCACATGGGAGCAACTCATATCCAAGTTCTATGAGAAGTTCTTTCCACCTGGAAAAACCTCAGCCTTTAGAGATAGGATCCTCCGTTTTCGGAAGGGGAAGGATGAACCATTCCATAAATCGTGGACTAGATTCAAAGATTTAATAAGACAAGTTCCCCATCATGGCATTGAGCTTTGGCTCTTGGTCCAAATCTTCTACGATAATATCTCCTCTAAAGACCGAAACGGAATTAACCAATCTAGAAAAGGAAGATTGTAGTGCCGAGGAAGGATGGGATAGGATTGAAGAATATGCTCAGGACCAAGATGACACTTGGGATGAAACTGAGTCGACTATTAGCATTTCTGAAATCACCCCGGATCGGTTGAGAAAAATTCACAAGAGAGTGGAATTCCTATATGGATCACAATTACCTAAACAACTGTCAAATCCTTACTTGATCTGCGATTACTGTGGAGGCCCGCATGAGGTGGAAGAATGTGAAGGAGCAACCACAACTGAACATGCATGCTTTTCAGGAGGGGATATTTATGCTGATCCCACCCTTTTGCCTTTTTACCAAAATGACGATTACACCCTTTGTGGAAATCTGGTAAAGAAAAGAGAAGGGGAGGAAGGCCCTGAATTCAAAATCAGGAGCAATTTTGAAGATGACCTTGGTCACTTCACTCAAGAAAAAGACTTGCAAATGAAAGGCCTTAATGAGCTTTTCGACGAGCAGCAGGAGGGTATTGGAGAATTTTTCAACAAGCTTAACTCAGCCCTAGATAGTCTTCAAACACCATTAGTAAGAAAAAAAGACCCCATGCTCGCGATAACCACACGAGCTGGAACGACAACCAAGGACCCTCCTTACCCAAACTCGTCCCCCATCACCCTCGATCCAGACAAACCTGGGGAGAAGGAGAAGGATGTCGGCGTTGGCACCCCAGACCAACCGCCCGTGACGACCCCTTCCCCATCGGCCCTGTCTAACCAACCTGTGAGAATCCCATTCCCGTCCCGATTAAGGAACCAGAAAACCGAGAATGATAACAAAAGGTTCTTGTCATACCTAAAAGACTCAGTTGTCACCATACATCTCCTTGATGCTTGCTATCACATGCCAAAGTATAGCACATACTTCAAAAAGCTACTCGCTAACAGGAAGAAACTCGAGGGTCTTGTGACCCTGGGGGAAGAATGCTCAGTGGTGACCCATCGAGGGCTACCAAAGAAGGTAGACGATCCGGGCAGCTTCACCCTGCCTTGCTCCATAGGACCTCTATCAATCAAGAATGCTCTTGCTGATTTAGGAGCAAGTATAAATCTCATGCCCCATTCTATGTTCCGTAGACTAGGATACTCTGGATTGAAGCCTACCCGTATGAACATCCAACTAGCCGATAGATCGGTCAAGTACCCCGTAGGGATATGCGAGAATGTGCTAGTCAAAGTTGGGAAATTCAAATTCCCGGTTGACTTCGTAATCCTGGATATGGAGGAGGATGACTTGGTACCCATCATCTTAGGTAGACCATTTCTTGCTACCGCTCGTGCTGTCATCGATGTCTACGATGGCAAATTAACATTACGAGTGGGAGACGATAGCACAACCTTCGACATTAAGGATTCTATGGACCTCTCCCTCGAAGTAGCCAACCGGCTCTATTTTATCGGGGAAGTAGATGAACTCACAGATGTCATTGATAGTTATGTCGATGAACGGATCGATGAAGGTTGGCTACGTGACGAAGGCTTTCTGCCTTTGCTAGAGGTAGAAAAGATGGAGGATGTTAATGCAGTCTCCTTCTACCCCAGACAAGAGGCAACGGAACAGCTCGAGCTCCGAAAGCCCGAAAACAAGCTCAAACCTTCTATTATCGAGACCCCTGACGTAGATCTTAAAGAGCTCCCTAACCATTTGGAGTATGCCTTTCTTCAGGGAGAAAGTCAACTCCTGGTAATCATAAACTCCTCCTTGGAACATGAACAAAAAGTTAAACTCTTAGAGGTCCTAAAAAAATACAAGGGGGTGCTTGCATGGAGTGTAGCCGACATTAAGGGGATTGACTCGACTTTCTGCATACATAAGATTCTCATGGAAGAAGATTATAAACCTACCGTGCAACCCCAGAGGCGCGTGAACCCTAACATTAAGGAAGTAGTGAAGAAAGAATTCATAAAACTTTTAGATGCAGGATTGATTTACCCGATCTTGGATAGCCCATGGGTCAGTCCTGTACAGGTTGTACCTAAAAAGGGTGGAATGACTGTAGTAAAGAATGACAAGGGTGAGATGGTGCCCCAGAGAACTGTCACTGGATGGCGGGTATGCATCGACTATCGAAAGCTCAATGATGCCACGAGGAAAGATCACTTTCCCTTACCATTCATTGATCAGATGTTGGAAAGATTATCTGGACACGAGTACTACTGCTTCTTGGATGGATTCACTGGATATTTTCAGATTCCCATAGCACCTGAGGACCAAGAAAAGACCATGTTTACCTGCCCTTATGGAACATTCGCCTACAAAAGGATGCCTTTTGGGCTATGTAATGCCCCCGCCACTTTCCAGCGATGCATGACCGCAATCTTTCACGAACTCATGAAAGACAGCATGGAAGTGTTCATGGATGACTTTTCAGTCTTCGGGAACTCCTTCGACCGCTATCTTGCTAATCTAGAAAAGATGCTTAAACGGTGCGAGGAAACCAACTTGGTGCTAAACTGGGAAAAATGTCATTTCATGGTGAAGGAAGGGATTGTGTTAGGACATAAGATTTCAGGAAATGGGATAGAGGTAGACCAAGCTAAGGTTGAAGCTATATCTAAGTTACCATACCCCACGACTGTCAAAGCAATACGCAGCTTCTTGGGGCATGCCGGGTTTTATCGGAGATTCATCAACGATTTCTCCAAAATTGCTCGGCCAATGACTCAATTACTTTTGAAGGATGCTCCGTTCGATTTTTCCCAAGAATGCAAGGATGCATTCGATCTCTTAAAAATGGAACTCACTCAAGCTCCAATCATGATCACACCCAACTGGGAGTTACCATTCGAAATCATGTGTGACGCTAGCGACTTCGCTGTCGGGGCTGTATTAGGTCAACGACGCGACAAACTTTTCCAACCTATTTACTAAGCTAGCAAAACCATGAATCCCGCTCAAGAGAACTACTCCACCACCGAGAAAGAACTATTGGCCGTAGTATTTGCATTCGAAAAATTTCGACAATATCTTGTCCTTTCAAAAATAGTCGTCTTCACTGATCACTCGGCTCTTAGATATCTCTTCGCGAAGCAGGATGCTAAGCCACGACTAATTCGGTGGATCTTGTTGCTACAAGAATTCGATGTTGAGATTCGTGATAAGAGGGGAGCAGAAAATCTGGCCGCAGATCATCTATCTCGTCTCGAGAACCCCTTGGATGAGCACGATAGAAGTGAGATTAGGGATTCATTTCCTGACGAACAACTCATGTTAGTGAGTGACTCGGAGCCGTGGTACGCCGATTTTGCTAATTACCTCGCAAGTAGACTCGTTCCTGAACACCTTACTAAGTACGAAAGGAATAGGTTCTTTTCCCATTTAAAGTACTACTTCTGGGATGAACCCTTTTTATTCCGAAGGTGTCCTGACCACATTATAAGGCGTTGTGTTTCGGAAAATGAGGCAGTAAAGATTATGAGGGAATGTCACTCTGGTCCCTCTGGCGGGCATCATGGGATAAACGTTACTGCCCGAAAGATTCTCGATGCGGGATTCTATTGGCCCACAATTTTCCGTAATGTAAAAGAAATGGTGCAGGCGTGCGATGCATGTCAACGAGCCGGAAATATATCACATAGGGATGAAGCACCTCAGAACTTTATACAAGTTTGTGAGGTATTCGATGTTTGGGGGATTGACTTCATGGGACCCTTTCCATCCTCAGGGGAAACGAGTACATCTTAGTCGCCATTGACTATGTTTCAAAATGGGTTGAGGCACAAGCCCTTAGGACCAATGATGCAAGAGTAGTCATTCATTTCCTGAAAAAGCTTTTTGCAAGATTCGGGATTCCGAAAGCTCTCATCAGTGATAGGGGAACACATTTTTGCAATGCACAAATGGAAAAGGTCATGAATAGGTATGGAGTACCCCATCGATTCTCCACCGCCTATCATCCACAAACCAATGGCCAAGTCGAAAACACCAATAGAGCTATTAAAAGAATACTTGAAAAAACGGTTAGTCAAAACAGAAAGGACTGGTCATTTAAACTCGACGAAGCCTTATGGGCATTCCGAACTGCCTACAAAACACCTATTGGAACGACCCCATTCCGCATGGTGTATGGTAAGGCATGTCACTTACCGGTAGAATTAGAACACAAGGCTTATTGGGCGCTTAAGGCATGCAACTTAGATTACACAACTGCTGGAAATAATAGGTTTTTGCAATTACACGAGCTTGATGAGCTTAGACTAGAAGCCTACGAATCCTCCATCACATGTAAAGAAAGAGCTAAAAGATGGCATGACCAGAGAATTAAGAAACCCAAAGAATTTTTAGAGGGAGACAAGGTCCTATTATACAATTCTCGGTTGAGATTATTTCCGGGAAAACTTAAGTCTAGATGGTATGGACCGTTCACGGTAAAGAATTCTTCTAAATTTGGAGCGGTAGTGTTAATAGATGATGAAGGTAGGGAATTCACGGTTAACATACAACGTATAAAACACTACCAAGAAAATAACAATGAAATGATTGGTGAGGAGGATGTGACGTTTGATGAAGTCACGTAGTAACCGATGACCTTGAGTCTAGCTACAAGACTCGTAAATAAAGAAAAGCACTTCTTGGGAGGCAACCCATGTTTTGTGTGATTTTATTTGTTTGATTGTTATTTGCTTCCGTATGCATGCTTTATTTTTATTGTTGGTAGATCATGTTTCTAAACTAAATAGTGGAAATACTTTACTTTGTTGTTTTGTCCTAGTCTTAACTCCACCTAGAAGTATTTTTGCAAAAGATAAGTGTAAGGGGAAACCCCAAATATGTTTTTAAGAAACAAACCGATCATGATTCTCCACAATATTAAATGAGCATGTATATTCGTATTTGTTAGAGTCAAATGCTTGTATTGAGTCATAATGAAGTTTTGCAGGATTTTCCAGGAAGTAGGACCAAGTTTTTCCAGAAATTTTCCGGAAACTTAACATAAGGATTTCTACAGGTCCATTCTGACGGCGTCAGGGGTTTACTCTTGACGGCGTCAGGAGTTTAAAATCTGGAAATTTTACCGGTTTTGTTTTTCTAACGGAGTCTTATGGTTTTTGTGAATTATTAAGTTTTATAATCTCCAGGAGATCTGCAAACTTCATTCCACAAGCATTATATCTTATCTTGTTTTCTAGGATTTAGAAACTTATATAGGATGCCGCCGATTTTACGCGAGGTTGTCTTGTCTATTTTGTCAGGTTTTACAGGTTATGTATGACAAGAAGATGATTTATATTCTGGAAGGGAAGCTTTGATTGTTCATTTTCTTGGAGAAAGATTTAACCTGGCCATCCTATTATCCATACCGAGCGAATCAGGGGAGTATTTGATTTCATTCTTTTTACTTATTTCACTTTTACATTCTTTACTTGAACATTGGGGACAATGTTCATCTTAAGTGTAAGGGGAGGGTAAAAAGATGATACCTTACATATGCACTTTCGCTTGAGTTTGTTTTGTTTGATGGTAGATGTGTAATAAAACTATGAGAAATACTTGTTAGTGCAATTTTAGCGCCAAATTTAAATTTTTTTACAACATTCAGGAGTGAAACTTTAGCCATAGCAAGCGTCTCATGGATAGGAGATTGTATGACTAGCACATAACCGTATATTCAGAAAAATTTTCCACCCAAATATGTGAGGTTCGCCTTTAGATTTGATAGGAAAAGCATTTACTATTAGTGCTTATGAGTGTACCGGTAGCATTTAGATTCTAGAACTTGCGTTAGTAATGCATCCCGAGACCGCTAGTGAGACTACATTCGTGTAGTAGGATTTACTACATGATAAGAGGCATCAGGATTACCCTTGTGTTAAACCCGTATTATAATTACTTGACCATTTAAGTCATATTACTTGGCTAGTTAAGTCAACTAATTTTTCCCACACCTTAGCGTTGTACTCATTTTTAGTACACGAAACCCCTAGTACACCCCTCCGAGCCTATCTTTTCGTTTCTAACTTTAAGCATTTTACTTAAAGGAAGAATTTGTTACACCCCACTTAAATGTACAACCAAATCGCCTTAGCCTTCCGTGTATGCGCTCATTTTTAGTGCATTATTGTTATTTGTTAAACCCTAAGTTAACTTTCTAATTGATTACATGGTTGCTAAGTCGAGTCATATCCTTGTACATATTGTTTTGGGACGATTGGGACTCATGGGTAAGTACTTATTTTATGGAGTAATGGGGAAGAACATAATATTATTACCCCCATACGTACGTTAATCTTAAAAGTGCTCCAAGTGTTTTGATTTTCTTAATTCGAGTCATTAGATTAGTTAATTGTAAAGTATGTAAAGATTCAAGTGTAAGGGGAATGTTCATTCCCTATGATGTATTATTTTGGATGGTAGGGTAAGAGTGTATGCAAAAAAAAAAAAAAAAAAAAAAAAGGAAAAAAAAAGGAAAAAAAAAAAAAAAAAAAAAAAAAAAAAAAACGGACTACCATCCCTTTTTATTCTATGTTCATTTTATGTTTTTGTTATTTTTCATTTAGCTTAAGTCGAGTCTAGTCTTGGCTTAGCAACGCCATATTGTACATGTAATTAACCAAGATTGTTAACTCGCCACTAGTAAAACTTCCTTTATCTAACAAAACCGTGTATTTCATATCCCTACACCTAACGTTACAACCCTTTAAAAGACCTCTTTGATAGTTTATCCTAGGTGCTTACGCCATGTGGTGGAGGTTTGATCATTTCCCAAGCCTATGGTAATCTATTTTGCTATGACAGGTAGTGAGAGATATCTTCCGTTTCCATATTGTAATTTACACTTTATTACACCCGAGAGATGTGAGTATCTAAACACTATTTGTGAGGTGCTTGTGTATGACCTCCGTGCTTGTCTATTGGTCTTTAGTGGAACGATTATTTGTTGTAATTACTTTTATATTAGTGTTAAATGACCCCTAACTTGTCTTTTGAGTAGAATAAAAGCACATTTGCTTGAGGACAAGCAAATCTTAAGTGTAAGGGTATATGATGAGGCGAAAAATGATCCGTTTTTAGAGGGTCATTTAAGCCCGAATCCGAATTTATTTGATCAAATATTGCCCTAAATCGTTCCTTTTGTGATTTTAGGTACTTTGGGAAAGAAATCTGGAAAAGGAAGCAATTCGGACGTTTTTGGAGCATAAAAGTGAAGAAAACGCCAAAGTCTTAATTTTCCATGCTGGGAACAGTAGGTGACGGCGTCAAGAGCAAAACCATGACGGCGTCAAGAGCAAATTTCATGAATTTCCATGACGACCCAGAACAGATTTGACGGCGTCACGTAGGAAGGGCGTCAAGAGTAAAAGAGTCATGACGGCCTGGAAGTGTATAAGTCTTGACGGCGTTAGAAGTAGATCTAGGCAGTCCGAGAAGAGTTTGGCGGCGAGGTGACGGCGTCACAAGTTTATTCTTGACGCCGTCAAACCTATTTTTCTATATATAGTTTTCTAATTTTCACACATTAAAGAAGAGAAGTTTTGGGAGAAACCCTAAGTACGATTTTGGTGTAACTTTACAGGTTTTTCAAGGGTTCCAACCCCTTGATACCTTGCATGATTAATCAAGATAAGTGTTCTTCTAATTCAATCAATATGTCTATGTGTTGGTTGTCTATATCATGTTCTTGTCTTAATTCTATTATGCTAGGCTAGATCTCTTTTGTGTTTGCTTAGATCTAATGAAACCTAGATATTGATTATGTGTTGATTACTTGTTTATTCTTGTCTTGGATGAATGATTTATATGTTAGGCTTAAGAAAACTGGCAGATCTCCAATTGGTAACATGCTTGAACGTCTTAAGAAACATGAACCAACGCGCACTAGGTCTTTATTGGTTGTATTTAATGCATGAGCCACTGTTTACAATCCCTATAGTTGTGTTGGGCATGATGTAGGAGGAGATAAGAGCTCATAGAATTGGGGAGTTATGTGAGCCACCCCATGAATGGTATTAAGGAATACAATCCGTCATCCATGCAATTATAACAAGTAATTAACGTGTAAAAGATATCTAGGGAGTAGTGAAATCTAAGTAAACACATTTTCTCCAATTACTGCTCACAACCTTAGTATAAATTAGTTTACTTTTATTTCTAGTATTTTATTTTGATTGCATCTTAGTATTGGGTTAGTTGAATAGCAACTAATTCCGCCCACTCTTCCAAAACCCGAGATTTTTACTTGCTTTCTAAAAAATATAAAAATACAAAAAGAATCATCCCTCACCTTTAGAACTAGTATTTAGGCTTTCTAATCCTAGCGACACTATTCCTAAGCTGAACGATCAATCCCCCGGTACTTGTCACTATACTATACTACAACGATCAGGTACACTGCCTGGTGGGGGTTGTACGCTTCTCGAGATCCCTCGAGAGGTAAAGCCTGTTGCGATTCCCACGCATCAATGACATGATTTTAGCATGGTCATTTTTTGAAATGAAATTTTATTTATGTGGATATGTATTCGAAATTATACTCTTTTTATTTGTATATATTGTTTAGAAATTAGAATATGGTTGTCCATGATTTTGTTTCTTTTTAGGAATGGATATTTTTTGAATTGTTTTTTTATAGATAGATATTATGTTAAGAAACTCTAAAATTTTAATTGAATAGGCCATATTATAGAATGTTAGCGTGTAACTTGCATGTTTAAAGAGATTTCTACAAATTGAATCTTAATAATGGAAATATAATAATGATGTAGCGTTTTTTGTTTCAATTGTGATTCAGTTTATTTGTGAAGGTAATATATCGATTAATTATAGGTGACCATGTGTTTACACCCGTTTAAAAAATATAGCCTAATTAGAAAATGATGATAACTTATGGTACAACTATTTAATTAACCAAGCTTCCATTTGTTAAAAGTGTTATAAAATCAGTAAATAATACATATCCTTTTACCCTAAAAGAAAACAAAATAATTTATTTTGTTCTCGATGTATAAGCAAGTTGAGCCATCGTCTTAGCGAGCTGGGTGGCATGAGTTACGTCTTATCTTACAGGCTTCGCATATGGTCGGCATGACCAGTTAAGATTTCATAAATTTTATTTACATATAGGAAGTTAATAAAATAATATAACTTTTTAAAAACTATGAATGTGAATGTTTAAAGAATGTCATTTTATAGGCTTATATATATTTAATAAAATAGAATTATGTACCACCCTCTAAAGCACCATATGCATTAAAAATTTTGACATCTGTGCAAGGAGAGGGAAACGATATTTTTGTAAAGTACAATCCCAAATGAGCCGGAACCAAAACTTCTTCTATACTCTTTCTCTACATTGATGTCATTCAAATCCATCGGTTACAATCAATCAATTAATTGTTAATACAAATCATCTCTAAAAATATACATATGCAATAACTTTCCAATTCAAAAACACATACACAAACCAACCCTTTCACTAACACTGATTCAAAAATTGATTGAATCCCATAATACAACTGTTCTTTGCCAGGTGTTGTTATGGTGTCAACACCGTTAATTTGGTAAGTATCACATATATTCAAGTTTTTTTGTAAGGTTTTGATCGTTCTTTGCCCATTGCAATTAAATGACTAATATCAAGTTAAACAAAATTTGAAAATCAAAAACAACTAACGCGGTACTTATATGAAAGTGACCAAACAACTAATGCCGTACTTACAAAAGATGTGATACCATCACAACTTACAAACCTAATAACGAAAATAATTATTGCACATTACACTATAATCAATTAAATAAAGCCCGTGCGCTTTGTATTAACCACAAGCCCATTTAGAAAATATAAAGACCAAAAAACCAAAACAACATCACACATTTTTAAATTTTATACAACAAAGTTAAAACAATTCATACAACATACTAAACAATACTTAAGTATACACTCGCCAATATACAAAAAGAATACACGATTAACAATTAGATTCTCAGCCCGTGCGTAGCACGGGTTCTGCTTCCCTCGTATATATAAAAAATGAGTTCCCCATATCGAATGTGAGCATTTATGTCACAAGCCAAGAAACTCAGTAAAGAATATGCAATTAATTTGAGCTTCAAAGAATTTACAAAGTCTGTATAGTGTAAAATAGTTTGTCTTGGTTAAATACCAAAAATTTGCTATGTTTGATAAACAGTTTGTTTGTATGAATAAACGTTCCATGTTAGTTGTTGTATTAGTTATGTATAGTTGTTTTGAACAGGTGATATTGGTATTGAGATTATTTGTAGTGCAAGTGTTTGTTTGTTGTAATTGATTTACATGGTGATTGTTTGTTTTTGTGTTTATAAGAGAAGGTAATAAGGCGGAAATGAAAAGAAGCAGAGAGGTTGAGGTTTTGCCTTAAGCTGAGAGGTTGAGGTTTTGCCTTAAGGTATTAAGCATTCACTAATAGAATACTTCTTACTATGATAAAACAAGGTTTTGCCTTAAGGTATCGTTTATTCGTTAGATGCCTTATTCACTCTAATAGAACAAACCTTCCAGATAGCCTATTAGTGGAACCCAGTTTTTGCCAATGAGTTGAACATCAAAGATTGCGTTATTTGTTCATCAATTGATTATGTTCGTGTCTAGGGTGTGTGGGATGCCTATCCAAACTGCTTATCAGATTCTATGTTAGTGAATTAAGCTTCTTGAAATAAGCAACTTGGAACGAAATTTAAAATATACACAATAGCTTATATAAACAGATAAGCCGTTCAATAACAACCCAAACAGCCCCTTAATCTATTGGCCAGAACATGAAAAGAATTGAAATGAAAATTGGTTTTTTTTTTTCCTTTCTAACTATGGTGTATGACATGATCTGTTGGAAATGCTTCCGTGGGTCGAGGACAAAGCTTGTGCATAGCAAAGAATAGAGCATCACAGAAAGCACTTCAGTCGACTCGATCTTGATTATGCGTATGGGTTTGGCGGATTTGATTGTGTCACTTTTTAGCATGGTTCAAACTATCCAGTCGCCCTTAAGAATCCTGCTTCGTATACCTTTAACAGTTATTCCAAAAGAACCCGGTCTCAACCAGTTGTGATTTTGGAGGAGCTACTGTAACCACCACCAATCGAAGTAAGACAATTTAAAGTTACACGTTTCTTTTCTAACATTCAGTTCGGTCCTAGGATTTAAAATATTAAATTGGTTACTGTAACTTGAAGTCACAATTATCAGTTCTTATGTTTGGACAAAGTATCGTGCTTTGGATTATCTTTAAATTGTGGGCCAAATAATCGTTTGAACCATATCCAGACTAATTATCTTAGGTAAATAACCAGTGTCCAGAGTGATCCCACCGATCTTCACCTTTTGAGAAATAACCAGTGTCCATATTGATATTTCAATTCAGTCCTAGGACTAAGTTCTTATCGATATTTCCCAAGTTACTTTCTTTTTGGTAACTTGATTGTACCCTTTTTTATTGTGTTTTTAGTTTACTTCACTATGGTATAGGGGTTGTTTGGGATTTCTTGCTTAAACAGTTGCTTTCAAAGTAGTTGTTTTGGATTGCGATTAAAATGAGTTTCTAAAATATACATGTTGATATTTTTTAATTAACTTGATATTATATGGTAGTATGTTGTGATTATTGGTAGGAGTGTGAGATAGCGTTGTGATTGTAAATTTTAGTAATACTGAATTTGTCGTTATATAGGCCGAAGCAGGTTGGGATTGGTGGAGCTTTGTGACCAAAAAGGATGTACACAGGTTTGTCTTTGTACACTAATAACATGAAAATATAACTTCAATAAAATTGATATTGAAGTTCTGAGAAATATGTATGTTACGAAAGAGTAAATAAAAAATGCACGATTAAAGCTTTTTGCTTATAAGTACAAAAATTTTAAATTAAAATTTTGATATAAAAACTATATTGTTCAGATTATAATCCAGTGTTTTCTCCAGCCCCAACTTTTCACTGATTCTAGAATTATTTGCTTTGCATAGAGGGTGTAAAGTAAAGGTCACATTATGGAGAAATTTAAGGGATGATATGCTCAAGAAAAATGCTAACAATCCTGGCATTCACACCATCATTTTGACTTCGGTGTAGAGGTAATGTACACATGTAACTTTATGCAGTGAGGGTGAGATTTGGTGAATAAGGTATTACCGTAATATAATAAAGTGGTTGAGATTTGTAATAAGTTAGTCACTACATCTGAACTACAGAACGGTGGCCTCCAAAGCGCTGGCGGAGAAGAGCAACCTCCCAAATGCAAACAATAGTAGCCTTGGAGGCTGCAAAAGTTGTGGTCTCCAGTTTTTGGTTGAAGGTTTGGAAGAGTATTTGAGAATTTTGGCATATATTTCTGTTTGTGTTTGGCGTGCATTTTACATTTATCAGTTTAAATTTTCAGAATACGTTATTCACATTATTGATTTGTGGAAACAAACGGTATAAATATGTGTGTTTTATCTCATTCTTCTGGGCATGTTTTAGAAACTGGGGATCTATTTTTGCTAAATGTTGAATCTGGTGCATGCTCACTCTGAAGTGTTGTTTACAATGAAATATAGCATAATGGCCCTAAAACTGTGATTGTGGTTATGTTGTTTAGCTTCAAGAGCTTTGACTTTACGAAAAATATAAATAAAAAAAGAAAAAATTAATAGCTAAATGACATTAGATTACACTTCCAGAAAATGAATCAAAGATGATGCATATTATATGTATAAACAATCTGTGATTACCAATTTTTACTTCCAACAAAAATACATAAGATAATGGATAGAATAGACTTATAATGGAGACAATATGAACGGGCTTTGTTCGCCATGATTAAATTATACTTGTATTTCGGGTAAAAAGTGTTCGGGTTGCGTTGACACGTTGATTTCTTTTGTATACAACATTTAAATGCACCGGTTTACTCATTATAGTTCATGATGAACAAAGCCCGTGCATCGCACGGGCCATGCTGTCTCGTATCACTAAAAAAAAAGGATGATAACCAACAAATGTGTTTAAGTTGTCCATTTTATTGTTACGTGTAGTTTATTTTTATTAAACACAAACATTTTAAATTTCAACCTTTATGTGTATTTTGTTCATGTATAATAATTATTTTACGCTTCGATGTTAACAGTGTGGTTAAAAAACGTAATAGTAAAGTGGTCGCAAAATACACACAAAAGTAAAAACTTGAAAGGTTTGTGCTAAAATAAAAATAAAAAATAAAGAAAAAACAAATAAATAAAATTGACAACTTAGATATATTATTTTGTTATTATCTCTTAAAAAATTGCAATTTTATACTAATAAAGTAAATAAAAACTTATAAAAAAACAAAATATCGTTCTTTTTTATTAAAAAAAAAGGTTGCAATTTTTATATTAATAATTAAAAGGTTGCAATTTTTATATTAACAAGACAGCATGGCCCGTGCGATGCACGGGCTTCGTTCATTATGAAAAAATTATGAGTTTTGTAAGGGTTAGCTGAGTTTTGATCGGGTATTCGAATGAATTAATGAAGTTCTTTTAAGTAACTTTTTGTGAATAGAATTGTTTCGTGAAAAATGTATCAAATCCATGTTTCATCATCGTAACGCATAACATGTTATTTCAAAGCTAATAAGAATAACACTATTTCAAAAGATAAACAAACAATATATATTACACATAACTTAAAGGTTTTTTTTTTTTTTTTTTTTTTTTTTTTTTTTTTTTTTTTTTAAGTTTGGATTTGATTCTATCCGCTTCAAACTTCTTGTCCATTTTTTAGAAGTCCATAAACTTTAGTAATTTTGAAATTTATTAACTACTAACAACTAAAGGAGTGAGTTTTTTCAGTACTCGCAATAAGCGAAAGACCATTTTGGTTTGCCATACATGTACGATAGTTTTCATAATACTTATGCAAAAACAGAGACTGAGATAATTGAAAAAGCCCCTCAAGCAATATATAAAGAATAACTTTTTTAACTGGTGGCATTCTCATACTACCTCCGTCCCATAAAAACTGTCCAGTTTGACTTTTCAAAGTCAAACTGGTTGAACTTTGACCTTATTTATTTTTGTGGTTATTATATAATACTTGATGTAAAATATATGAATATATTGAGTTTTAAGTGTATTTTTCATTGGTATAATTTTTCATCAAGTATTATATAACACATAAAAAATATTTAAGGTCAAAGTTGAACCAGTTTGACTCTGAAAAGTCAAACTGGACAGTTTTTATGGGACGGAGGAAGTAATATTTTTAGGAGCAAAGTTCTTGATTATTAATGTCACACTTTTAATTTAAAAGAAACCATTAAAAACCCACTTAGCACCAAACACCAAAATATGATCTAACTATATTTATTCAACAATCTAAATAAGTACGGTAACTAACATCTCAAAAAATCATACAAAACAAATCTGTAATAAGCTATTTGTGGTACTCTGTAGTTTTTTCTTTCTTTATATATATAATGATCAAAATAAGGGGATTTCTTGAGAGTTACTACTGGTGGTGGCACCGGCAATGCGAGAAGACTTAATGATAGTGCATTGATTGGGCACAGAATTACAGTTGTCACTCCCCACCATTTCTAATATTTTTCATCATTGATCATTTTATCCTATCTCACATGTTTTATTTACTTTTTTCTTCCAAAAGGATAACTGACAAACACAATGATAGTTATTTAATAGAAACCATAGAAAATGATAAAAATATACGGATCACAGCCCAATTCAAGGTCCAAGTTATATTCAAAATATCAAGCCCATGTAATACTTTAGCAGATACAACCATTTTGCCCTACTATTGCTCATTTGTTAACCCTAAACACATTTCATATGCCACCCACATTTCCTTTGTGCAGTCAATACACATCAATCTCTCTCAATCTCTAATCAAACTCATCCTCTTTTTCATACCATCACATTTCTTTAAACCACTACGAAAGAAAGTAATGGGTAGACATGATACACGAACATCTTTTCGCTTCTTGGAAACCGAACACAAACTTACTTTCTTGGTTCGAATCTTTGTGTTCAAAATCCTTTTTATGGTCTCAGGTAGATTCGACTTATGATTTTTGTTTCATTTTGTTTCAACCGAATCAAAAGAAATGATGAAAATGATTGTTTTTTTTTTCTTTCTTACGACGATTCGGATAAAAAAAGAAGTTAAACTTCTTATAGATCAATGATGATAGTTCTTTTCGTGTATTTGATCTTTAAGGACTTAGAGTCCATTGTAACACACGGAAAAAATAAATTTTCGACTCTTGATTAAGTTTGTGGAGATGGGATAGGATAGACTTTATTGTTGGTGGCTGCTGTGGGATTAGGATCCTTTTTTCGAGAGTGTTTAGTTGATGGGAGATGAGTTTTGTTGGCTGTTGTGAAAAGCTCGAACCGATGGTGGTGAAAATGATGATAGCGGGTTATTTATAATCTTCAAAATCAACTGAAAAGGCAGGAGTTGAAACAACATCAGTTTAGGAAGATGGAAGGCAAGGTGTCTTAAACCACATCATCAATGAGGCTTTATACCTTTCATTATTATTATCAATTATTAGTTTAAAAGCTTCAAAATACCGGAAAACTGGAGGGGTTGAGCTGTGTGAGGAATTTGTAAAAATATTATTTTGAGTTTATTGCATAATCGAACATTGCAATAAATGGTTTATGAGTGACTTTGCATCATGGTATTTCTTATGTCATTAATGTAAGAGCAAATTAATATTTCAGCTTAAAAGCTCTTAAAAGCTTCAAAATAAGCTCGAGCCGGACGAAATTTATGAGCTTAAACTTCATATTTGAGTTTCTTGTCTTGTAACATAAATGCTCACATTCAATATGGGGAACTCATTTTATATATATATATATATATATATATATATATATATATAGGGTCCCTTTCTTACGAAAACCAGATTATATGCAAGAACTGCGAAAACCATCTTTTTACAACTAATAATACATAATGTACATCATTTAATGCTTCATAGCATTTTGTCATTTTTATTAAATTCAAAAAGGGTATAATAGTAAAAGACATTTTCGTATTATTTTTTATTTTTTTAATAATTCCCGTTTTTTATATATCTTAATATTCAGATTTTTATTTTTTTTTTTATTATTATTTTTTTTTATGCTAACATTTTTTCAAATAGTCATGGTGCATACATGTTTTTTTTTTTTTTTTTTTTTTTTTTTTTTTAAGGAAAGGTGATACATGTTTTTTTTCTTCAAATAGTAAAGGTGCATACATGTTTTTAATTAGTCAAAGTGCATACATGTTTTTTTTTCCAAATAGTCAAGGTGCATACATGTTTTTTTAGTTAACATTTTTTTTATCAACCTACCAATACTTTTATAAGCACAAATTAAGAACATAAATCATTATAAAAAGAAAAACAAGGTTGATATACTTAAATGTTACATTTCGCTTTATTACAAGTACAAAAAAATGAAATAATCATATATCTCCAAAGGTCGCAAATCTTCATGTATAATCATGTTCATCCACTTCCCGGTCTTGAATGATATCATCATCTTCATCTTCATCAATCAATCTGAAACAAGCAAGCATGAAAACAATTAACCCACAAACAAATAAGAAACGAAAATTATCACAACAACTAGCATAACGCATATGCACAATCATGTGTATATTAAACTAATGATGTAAACATGTTTTTTAATCATAAACACAAAACACATATGTTTTATAATCCAAAACACAAAACATATATGTTTTATACGTAAACATATATGTATTTGTCCCAAAACATATATGTTTAATAATCCAAACACAAAACATATATGTTCATGAGTACATGTATGTTTTAAAAAACATGCTTGTTTGGCAAACACTAAGTCTTTAAAAAAAAATTACACTTAATAAATAAAAACTTGTTTTTAAAACATACATGTTGTAAGCAAATATGCTCATATAACAGTTCAAATAAAAACACAAACGAAAAGAAAATATGCTCATGTACATGTGTTCGAATAAACTTATGGAGCGTTCAGAATAACAAAATAATTGGTGTTTTATCTAAAATCAAACCACACATGATTTTATAATAAAAAAATTCTTAGACATAAATTTCTTTAATTTTTAAGAAAAAGTTTATACCAGAAAACTGATATGTGATTGGTCATAGATTTAAATGTGTGACTACAACTAATTAATGGGCCATTATTTCTTTAACCTAACAAAGAAAGCTACTACTCAAATAATTAAAGGCATTCATAATAATGTGGATCCTTTTTGCCAGATCTAACCAAGTAGCATTTATATCTTTAAAAGATATTACTAATCCCTGTAACTTTTTTTTTTTACATTCACATACTTAAAACATTCTTTCTCATTCTTTCTCAATAATGTGGAGAAAAAAACATTACGAGAAACCCACAATCCCATTTCTCATGATGTTTTTTTCACTAAACACAACGAAGGCATGAATTGCAAACAATCAAATAAGAAACATACCTTAAATTGTAAAACCTTCACATGAATTAGTGGGTTTCACCTCATGACCGATTCATGTTCAAACCACCAACCATCAACTCTTTGATCTGGAAAAACAAAAATTTTGTGTGGACAACCGAATTGGAGATGAAAAAAATAACGATTTGTAAAACGATTTGAAGAACGAATATGAAAAACTAATTGGACAAAAAAAATAACGAACCATAAACTTTCCATGAAAGAAGTCGTAAATGATTGTGCCTTAAGTTAGATTGTTGGTGGTGAAACGTTGAAGAAGACAGATCTGGATAAATAATTAGATGAAGAAAGACAGGAATGTGGGTGGAGGCTAGGGTTTGAGGGAGATTATGTGAGAGAGAAAGGAGTTATAAAATAAAATTGATTCTTTGATTAAGTAAAAAAAGGGACGGTTTTTAGAATACTAAAAGGGTAAATTCCTATAATACCCTTCTTCATTTAATTAATTATATGTGTTTCAATTTTAATTACAAAACTGCCACATTCATTTATAACCATTGATCTTATCATCCTAGGGTCAAAATGTGGTTTTCGCAGTTCTTGTAGTTAAAATGGTTCTCATTTGAAAGTTACACTATATATATATATATATATATATATATATATATATATATATATATATATATATATATATATATATATATATATATATATATAGATAATTAATAAAGTAAATAAAAACTGATACAAGAAACCATAAAATAAGATGAGGGTACACAAACCAAATAAAAAAAAAAAAAAAAATGGGAAATGAAATCGGAGAATCTTCCGGCAGAGAAGATGCCGGAACAACCGCCTTACGCCGCCGGTTCAGCCTGGCAGCTCAGCCGGAGATAATGAGAGCAGCTCAGAAAGACGACCAGTATGCTTCTTTTGTATACGAGGCTTGTCGCGACGCTTTCCGTCACTTATTTGGTAAGTTTTATAATTTTTATAACTTTTTTTATTTTATAAAGTTTTGATTTTGATGTTTATTATTGTTGTTGTTTGTAGGTACTAGAGCTGCTATATCTTATCAGAATGAGGTTCACTTGTTTCTTATATCCTTTTTTATACTATTTATATGTCTTTTCTAGTTGACTTGTACAAATGTATCCTTATCGTGCTCGTTAAGGATGTGTTTTTATGGATTATAGCTAGAATTTAGTTATCAACTTAGTTGACGGTTTTTTTTAAAGTGGCATAGTGGTTAGACACCATGATGTCCTGAAAAGAGGTACGAGGTGCAAACCTCACTAGGTATAAACCATTATATAAATTATCTTAATGATTATAAATTTAAGAAAATAAAACGCTGTTACACACCCTTAGTCGCCAGGCACCTTGATGTCCTCACAAGAGGTCTTAGGTTCAAACATCACTAGGTACACAGCTGAGTCAAACACTCATGGGGATACCCTAGTTAGGCCGCATACAGCTGAGTCAAAG
This sequence comes from Artemisia argyi, assembly GCA_030686995.1. Classification (NCBI taxonomy): domain Eukaryota; kingdom Viridiplantae; phylum Streptophyta; class Magnoliopsida; order Asterales; family Asteraceae; genus Artemisia; species Artemisia argyi. Next base: position 109,154 of record JARVZY010011506.1, read on the forward strand.
ACTCGCCCTCCCCGGGTAACCTGAATAGGCAAAACCTCTTCCGTTTACCCAGGTGATTATGTAGAGTTTAAGTACGCATATATGATTTTGGGATACTTTTTACTCTAGCGGGTTTAAAAGTATTTGGTTTTGTAAGTTTTTTGGAATTAGATGAATTAAGTAAACAAGCAACAATGAGTGTTAGTTTATGTTTCGGTTCAACGTTTGCTGTCCGTGCTGACATGAGGCCTAATGTGATTCTCTCATGTGCATTCTGCACCACTGTTTTCGGTCTTTCTCTAAACATCAATCCCTGGCATTTTAACTATGGGATGTATAATAACAAGATAATCTTATTTGATGTTCATTAAAAAAAAAAAAAAAAAAAAAAAAAAAAAAAAAAAAAAAATTGAACGTGCACCCTCTTGACTAACTGGTGCTAGTAATGTTGGTGTAAGGTTATTATTCTTCCACTATTCTAAACATTGGTGTTGTTTTATTTTGCAGACAAAGCTTTTGGGCCAAATGCTGTATTATATTTTAACAACAGGGGCAGGGCAGCAGACACTGAGAGAAGAATATTGCGACATCACACAGGTGCTGATATTATCATTGTTGCTCTATATGTGTTTTTCTTTTCACAATTGATTATTTGTTAGGATTGAAGGCACTGGTTTGAAACTGACTCGTGAATGTCATGATTGAAAGAATTTTGTGGATAACGAATAATGGAGATCGGAGTATACATGTAGATATTAAATTAAAGCTGAAATGTCCATTCGCATTTGCATAATATTAATGCTTTTATACTATACGTTTCTCTAATGTTATGCTCTATATACATCATGTTCAACCTGTAGTTTCTGGATTAGGCCTACTTTTCCATAAGTTAAAGGTTTATATTTGCAGGTTGCGGGATCATATGGACTTCCTCCAACACCAGCAAGGCGTGCCCTTTTCATTGTATACCAGAATTAGCGGGCTTTGGTTAAACACAGTGCACAGAGATGGCCTGCACTGCAGTATGTCATTTGCCATTCATAGCATGTCCTGCTTTTTTCATATAATGATATGCACTCAAAATGTAGACATGAGTTTTTGTGGAGTTAGTGGTTAAGTATTTTTGTTGTTTAACGTAGGTGCTTCCTTTAGGTCGTGAGTTTTTGCAGCTGCTTCTTCGTGCCAATCTTATGTTCTTCTACTTTGAAGGTGAGTATTTTCGGATGTAGGTGGTGACATCAAATTTATGCTATACAATGTAACTAGCAACTTGATTTATTGCAGGTTTTTATTATCATATATCAAAGCGTGCAGCAGGCATTCGATACATATTGATAGGAAAGCCGATGAATCAAAGGCCTAGGTATATTTTGTTTACCTTTGTTTAGTTCCAAACAACTTGTTAAGATGCATGAAACTTTAGGATCGATTATTTTTAGTGAAGCAAATTAAGCATCTTATATCTTGAAGTTGAGTGTATTATGCTTACTTGCATTATGAGTACCTTTGACCTCCTTATTGAATGTTATATAATACAGATATCAAACACTGGGCATGTTTCTATTGGTTCAATTATGTATTATCGCGGCTGAAGGATTGCGGCGTAGCAACTTAGCATCTATCACAGCTTCAGTTCAGCATGCATCCTTAAGGGTCCACCAAGCATCAGGAGGTCAGAATCTTTTCAAAATAACTGTCGTTGATTTCCTTAAAATCTTTAATTTATCATATTAGTATGTACACATATGTTTTACCTCAATCCTCTGTCATCTATTATGTAAACTTTATCTGTATATCCTGTCAATTTGTTCTAGCAGTGCAACATGTCTTTCCATCTGTTTTACCAATATGGCTTGACACTTTTTTTTAATTCTTTTCCATGTTTTTCAGGACGTGGTCTGCCTGTTTTAAATGAAGAAGGAAATTTGATTACTGGGGACAGTGAAAAGGGTTTTGGCGTATCAGACTCCATGGCAACTTCAGAGGTATGGTTCTGGACTGATTATGGATATAATGGGATATTATGTGCATCATCATATATAAACCCCGACATGCATTTCTACATAATCGTATGAGTTTCTCCTATTACCAGTTATGAAGATTGAAATCTTCGGATTTTACTTTGTATCACAATTTTTGAAATTCGCTATGTTAATAAATGTATATTGTCGTGTTCTTGCAGTCTCAATCAAGTGGGATTAGCAAATGTACACTTTGCCTTACTAATTGCCAAAATCCGACTGCAACTCCTTGTGGTCATGTATTTTGCTGGTATTGTTTCTTTACATGACACCTTTCTCTAAAGCTATTTTGGCCCTTTATTTACTTATAAACGGGTCGATTATGGTTTTGTATCTCAAATGGGTGAAATAAAATCTTTGGCTATACAAACTCCTTGATCGTTATAAGTGGACCCAACCTACCCATGTTGTCACCTTTCCCTTTTTCCTCATCTCTCTTCCCTCTCTTCCTGATGTTGATTTATTTTTGTGTAGAACTTGCATCATGGAATGGTGTAATGAAAAGCCTGAATGCCCTTTATGCTGTTCTCCGTTAACTCATTCGACCTTAGTTTGTTTGTACCATTCAGATTTTTAACTCCCAATCATGCCACTATACTTATAAGCGACAAGAAAAATGTACGTTTGCTGTCAAGTAAACTTTCCAGAAGCAATTGCTTCGAGGTCGCTGTTTACCAGACCAAAAAAGTTTTCATGAAACAGCTACTTGTCTTAATCACCAATGAAAGCACTCCAAGAAGCAAATAATCATCCCAAATCTCGCATCTCTTTTGTATTATGTATATTTTCTATTTATTTTATAATTTTATTTTTTATTTTTTTTAGTTTCTGAACATTATGGTGTATGTAAGCAGTATAACATTGTAGAACAATTTTCTAGCGTAGAATTTTTACTGCCAAAACAATAGTACAAGTGGAAGTCACATAAACAAATACAACCTTGATTACACTTCATGGGGTTCTCTTTATTCACCCGGTTCTCTTTTTGTTTTGGGGTGTTTTTATTAAGAGGAACTCGAGTGTATGTAAACATGAAGCTATGGTAAAGTTTTAAAGTCCTGCACTTTTAAAGTATGAAGTAGACAGGTTGTATCATCATAACCTTTTGTACATGATGCTTCATTAAGTTATTGCTTTATGTATAACCTGTGATGCACTTGTAATGTTTATCCTCGGTTTAATCATAAACTTTTTTACTATTGGGTAGAAAATGGTGGAGTAATGAACTTCGAAAAATCTGAAACTGCAAAAGGCATACGTCAAATGTCACGTATTCATACGTTAAGACAGTATTTTAGTAATTCAAAACTTCGGTTTTACTCTTAAGAGGAATTCATACGTTATGGTCGGCAACTAACACACTTCAGTATAAAATGCAATAAGATGAGTGACAATGATGGAAATATAAAGTTGAAACCATACAACATGCCATTAACACTTTACAAAGTTCACAGATCACATAAACAGCTCCATAATCTACTATACAAATATTATCATTCATGCTTGAGCAATTTGACGGTTTGACCTTTTTATATAAAATCTTTTCATTGTTTTCTGAGATGAGGTGAGGTGAGATATTATATTGCTCTTAGAAACTACGTGCCTGTGTGAGGTAAAGAGGCTTTCCGAGATGCTTCTATGGATGGAAGCTCAGCAGGAAGTGCAAAAGCAGAGCTCGTTAAGGTGTGCACAAGGAATGACATTATGTGCCAATATATAAGAAAGATCGAATGGTGAAATGTGTATATGTAGGGATAACATTTAGTGTTCTATAAAGAAAGTGAATTATGTTAGTAATCCAACAAATGTTTATTTATTTAGAAGTGACAAAATGGGTAACGGGTTTGGATCAAAATGGGTGATTTTGGTACGGATATAAACATGTCGGGATAGGTAGACCGAAAACATTCTATGCTATTATAAATTTACATAATTTTAGTGATAATACTTTTTTTTTTTTTTTTTTTTTTTTTTTTTTTTTTTTTTTTTGGAATAATTGACGTAGGAGGCCATATGCAACAAAAATGTAAAAATACAAAATTGTAACCATGTTAAAAATTATGATAATGTACGGTATTCAACGCATATCCTGACATCTTAAACGATTAAGCATAGCCTTTAAGGCTATGCTTAACAATTCTTATTCATCATATTGAAAAAATGTTATCCAACCCGGCCAATCTAACTTTTATAAAAAATACCCATTCCCGAATTGCTATGAAATTAATCATATCCGTTTGTTTTGCATACTCTAACTACATACATATATGATTGCTTTTGACATGACCGAGTAAATTATAACATGTACGTAATAGTGTTTTTATGAACATTGAGGGACATAACTCACTATTTCCGTTTTAAACAACATTGTTTTTTCTTTTTCAAAAAGAGGTTAAAAATGAAAAGTGCGGTAATTTTTCTATAAACAGATGACCGATGTCACAACAGCAATAGTGTAACTGTATATGTAATAACATCAATCATGGGATGAAACATATCCACTCCAAATGCATAAACAAAATTTTATTCGACCTTCACTCTGAAATAGGTAAAACCGTAAAACGCTCTTGTACTTTCATACTTTTTATTACATTTTGAATGAAAGAAATATCTTATACAATTTAAATCAGTTAATGTTGCTTTTAGTTCAATCACGGAATGGAATAAAACACACCTCGATGTTGAGAAGCAAAGTGTAGACTTTTGAAGGAATGACGTTTTGTATCGAATGCTATATTCCTTTCGTGTAACCAAACATATTCTCTGTTTCATTCCTCTATAAAGGTGCACTCCGCTCTTATCTTCGTTACAGCAAAACATCAGTCCATTTAGAATTTATAGGAGTATCCAACTGGTATGTCTTTATTTTCTTTCATTTTTTAGGCATCTTATATATGTTTTTTGGTTGGATGATATGTATTGATAAGTTGTAATTTGAAATATAACTATGATAGAATATCTAATTTGAGCATGCAAATCACAAATATATGCACATTGCAATGTGTAAATATACTCCTGCATATATTTATCACTTTAACTTAAACTAAACACATTTGTTACATCAATGTAGTTGCAATGGAGGAGCTAAAGCACTTTACTCACGATCATCCGCTCAGCCTTGTGTATCTAAACCCGAACCGCAAAAGTAAAAACATTGAAGAGGAAGAGGAGGAGGAAAATGGAGATGAAGATGATTTTTACGAGGAAGAAAAGCATGGTGGCCAATGCAACATGTGTAAGGAACAAATTTATTCATTTCATTTGTGTTACTACGAGTGCAAGTCTTGTGACTACTCTTTGCACAAATTTTGTGCTGAACTACCCGAAACACAAAACAATCACCCGTTACATCCAGGCCACAATCTTACCTTATCGGAGAGAGATCTACGCGCTAAATTTAGTTTTGAGTATGAATGGATGTGTCATGTATGTAAATTTAATTGGAAAAGTTTCTTTAATTACTATTGTGAAACCTGCAATATTAGCATGGACATAATATGTGCTACTATCTCTCAACAAAAGATAAACCACACTAGTCACCCTGATCACCAACTACAACGTATGTTTGGCCGCATAGTATCCACATGTGATGCTTGTGGTGAAAAACATGATGGGCACTTCTTTCAGTGTATCATTTGTCCAAGGTATAGGATCCACGTGGACTGTGCTTTGCTCCCAGCCAAGTTACTAATACAACATCATACTAATGAGACTTTCACTCATTCCCATCAACTTACCCTTGCCTATTCGTTTTCCATTTCTGAGCAAAGGGCTAGATTCTCTCCTTTATGCAGAGTTTGTGGTGGCGCCTTCAATGAAAATTTGTGGATTTACAAATGCGATAAATGTCGCTATTATGTTCATGTTCACTGTGCAACTTCAAAGAGAGATGCGTTTGTGTCCATCCTCCTGCCATCAAGTGAGCTATCTCGATCTTCTTCTTTTTCTGATAACTAGTTTGTGAGCAAATAAACTTAATTATTTTACTTTCAAATATGTCATTCCTTAGGCCTTGGCAAAATTTTGAAAAACTACAAAGATGATGAACATCCGAATCTGCTCCACTGTCCGTTTTCTGATGAAGGTGACAACCTTTTGAAGCACCTCTTTTTCAATCAAACGGATGATATTGTCAAGCACGATGAAATGCTCAACCATTCTAGTCATCAACACCCGCTGATTCTTTTCGACACCCAAACGTCACTGGCTAACGAAGTGGTCTCTCTTCATGATCCGATGAAGAAAATCCAAGTATTATGTGACGGGTGTGTGAAACCAATCACAACAGTACCATTTTACAAGTGCTCCCAATCTAATCAACATTGTGATTTTATTCTTCATGAGTGGTGCGCCAAGCTACCCCCTGAAGTGAAAGACTACGCGGGTCATCCTGAGCATAAGCTTGTTTTCCTGCCAAAAGTCCCTCGTAAGTTACTGGGTGTGTTCTTCTGTCCAATTTGCTGGTTACCTTCCAATGGTTTTGCGTATGGATGCACTATGTGTGAATATTATGTATGTATTAATTGTGCATTCATACCTGAAGAAATCACGCATGAAGCTCATCCTGGTCATCTTCTCTCAAAAACAAATCCTTCAGATAAGCTAAGAGGTAGGTATTGCATAGCGTGTGACATCTACATTCATGCTAGGTGTGCATTGTTATTGCCTAGAGAGATAAGACACAAGTATGATAAGCATCATCCACTGAGCCTAAGATACGAACCAGCTGAGAACCATATTAGCGATTACTTCTGTGACATTTGTGAGGATGAATTTGACCCTTGGGAGTGGTTCTATCATTGCAGTACGTGTGCCGAGTCTATTTCTATGCACGCCGCTTGTGCGCCCGTAATACTTCAATGTGAGCAAGCTACATATTCCAATAACAAGGATTCGATCTTTAAGTTTCTGAATGTAAAGTTTGGAAGAAGGGTGGAGATGAAAGGGCACTCACATCGTTTGGCGGCCTTTGTTCAAGGAATCCAAAGTCATGGTAACTGCATTGAATGCCGTAGAAGATTGCAGTATGAGATGATCTTTAAGTGCTTGGAGTGCGACTTTGCATTTCATTACCATTGTGCTTATTCATATGTAGTAGATTCAGAAGGTGAGGCGAGTTGATAATCCTTACTAGTTTGTAATAATCTTGTAAATATTAATAAATAAAGTTGAAGATTCAAAGTTTTATATTCATACACAATCTTCTTTTCTTTTGCTAGAGGAGTATTACTTTTGTACGTGTCAATTGGATATGACAGACGGCATGTTTTTGTTTATTTGATTTTCTTTTGCTAGAAGAAGCAATTATGTTTATGAAAATATAATAATTATATATATAGAAAAGCCTTTTTTTTATTCGCTTCTGGTGACGTGCATCAAGAAAAGAGTAGTTGTTGATGACACATGAAGTCGTTTTGAGGTACATTTACATTTTTTTTTTCTTTCTGTTTTTAATCCTTTATTTTATGCAATGCATGATAGGTGTTTGTTAAAATGTTTGAGTGAAAAATGTGTGATTTTGCTATGAAAGTGTATATTGTTATGAATTTGCAGTGGTTCTTTCATTTTGGCTCTTCATGTGTAGTTCAAAACAAATTGTTGTGATCAAGGTTGTGATATTTGCATTTGTTTTCATTCTTCAATTTGAGAATCACTTGTGAAAACAAAGCATGATTATTGATCACATGTCTGTATTGTTATATGGGTACAATGAAGTTAAATTGTCAAAATTAATCTTCTAATAGCAAGTTTAACCATCTATTTTGTTCTCTACACCTAATGTGATTCTTACTAGTTTGGCTTGGATCTGTAATAAGTTTGTTATAATCTTGTAAATAAATATTAATAAATAAATTTGAAGATTCAAAGATTTTTATTCATACACAATCTTCTTTTCTTTTGCTAGAGGAATACGGAGTATTACTTTTGTAGATGTTAAGTTGTTATCCTTGCGGCCAATGATATGTACGTGTCAATTGGATATGACAGACGTCATGTTTTTGGTTTATTTGATTTTATTTATTTATAACTTTATTCTTATGATATATAATAAGTTTTATGAAATATAATAATTATATATCGATTGTTATGTTCAGTCTTCCTATATTCAATTTTGATTTTGAATTTGCTTAATTCGCTTCTTTCTTTTATTTACCTGGTTGATGACACATGAAGTCGTTTTCAGGCATATTTAGAAATTTATTTTTGTTATTAATCCTTTATTTTATGCAATGCATGGTAGATGTTTGTTAAAATGTTTAAGTGAAGGATGTGTGATTTTGCTATGAAAGTGTATATTGTTATGAATTTGCAGTGGTTCTTTTATGTTGGCTCTTCATGTGTAGTTCAAAACAAAATTGTTGTGATCAAGGTTGTGAAATCTCCATTGGTTCTTATTCTTCAATTTGAGAATCCCTTGTGAAAACAAAGCATGATTATTGATCATATGCATGTATTGTTATATAGTACAATGAAGTTAAATTGTCAAAATTAATCTTCTAATAGAAAGTTTAACCGTCTATTTTGTTCTCTACACCTAATGTGGTCCTTTCCTATTTTGAAGTTCTATAAATACACTATGGGTTATATCTCACAAAGTGACCATTTGACACTAAAAACATTGATATTTGTCCTTCTGGATGGGAAAATTTATGAGCATATTTTGAGGCAAGATATATTTTGTTAGTCACAATAAATATTACTACCGGCATCTATTTCATAATTTATTTTTACCATTAAAAGTTTTGAAGAGCAAACTGTTAGGTAGTCTTGACTTGGTTTCGTCTTGTGAAATAGATTCTC
>JARVZY010011507.1:0-33986 GCA_030686995.1 Artemisia argyi
GAATTTTCCATTCGAGCCTTCGTTGGGAGAACGACCCGGGAATTTCTTTCACAAGAATTTCCTCGGAATATAAATATACTATAATTGACACGAATCAATTTTTGGCGCCGCTGCCGGGGAAGGCCGAAGTGAATTTTTGAATATCATTTTTGAAAAATCGTGTTTTGTTAAGCCTTCCTCTACTTTGTATATATATCTCTATAAAAATTGAAAAATCAAAAACACTTTTACTAAAGTGTTTTCAAAAATACCAAAAAAATAATAAAAGTTACAGCCTCGACTCGATCGAAAGAAAGGGCGTTGTAAACCAAATAAGTCTTGCAATATAACGAAAACGTAATTTAGTTGTTTATCGGACTATTTCAATTACTACAACCGAATAAGCGAGAAATACGGATAGCTAAGACATTAAATTGCTAGCTGAAGAGAGATCCACTCTTCTCTCCCGTCCCGTCGCGAGTGGTTTTTAAAGAAACGGTTTTCGATTAACGTTACGTTTTAAGAAAAGAAAAACAAAAGAAATAAAAAGTTTTTGTGAAAAAATATAAAAAAAAAAACAAAAAAGATTTTCCTTTTTCTTTTTCTTTTCTTTTTAATTTTGCTTTTGGTGTATGCACACCCGCTCTTCTTTTGAGAGTCTTATATCACCGTTATCAAATCCCGAAAGGGTAATACGTCACACACACCGTGTCCATTTCCTTAACGTTGAGGAAATGGATATGAATAATCAACACCCTCCGGTGGGTGGTGATGACAACCAACACGAGCCGGCTCCCGATCTCCGAACGATGGAGGAGCTGTGCCAACCCACAATGCACGGTAGAGGTGGCCCGATTGCCCCTCTAAATATTGAGGCTACGGATTTTGGACTTAAGCACCACATGATGCAACAAGTCCAAAATTCGTGCCAATATCATGGTTTACCGGGTGACGATGCAAATAAGCATCTCGATAATTTCTTAACCGTCACCCAAAATATGAAACAAAACGGGGTCTCCGATGACGCCCTCCGTCTCTCTCTCTTCCCCTATTCTCTTACGCACCATGCCACCGCGTGGTTTGATCGCCTTCCCAGGAACTCGATTCATACTTTCAATGAAATGGTTTCCAAGTTCCTGGCGAAGTATTTTCCACCATCGATGGTGACGAAATTGAGGAATGATATTAGCAATTTTTGACAACTCCCCGATGAGTCTTTGTTTGAGGCTTGGGAGCGTTACAAGCTTGCCATTGATCGTTGTCCGAATCATAATATGCTTCTCGTCACGATAATTGATACGTTTTATAATGGATTGACTTTACGACATAGGGACACGATCAATGCTGCAGCTGGTGGTACTTTTATGAAACGTCGTCCTGAGGATTGTTACGAGTTAATTGAGAATATGACGGCCCATTATAACTATTGGGATTCCTCAGCCGAGAGGAATGAGCCAATAAGATCGACTGCGACTCTTAACTCTTCTTCTAATCCTGATCTAGCCGTCTTGAATAAGAAAATTGATGATTTGTCGACGGCTATGCTAAAGATGTACCAAATGATGCCGAATCAAACCAAAAACACACAAGTTAATGTGGTCAATGTCGTTTGTGAAACTTGTGGTGGTCCACACCCGTATTATGAATGTCCGACGACCGGCTCTTTTGCTCAAGAGAACGTGTATGCTGCAAATATGGGTGGCAACGGTTACCCACCTCTTCAAGGAGACCGTAATCTCCTCAGCTACCGTTCGAGCCATTTTCAAGGACCACCCGGGTTTAATCAACCTAATCCAGTGAATCAAAATAACAATGTGCAAAACCGTAATCATCAATTTAATAACAATCAAAATCACAACCGTGGAAATAATGGTTTTCAAGGACAAAATCAGAATTTTCAAAATCAAAACCGGGGAAATTTTCATCAAGGCCCGCCTCAAGGGAATAATTTTCAAAACAATGGGAATTTTCAGAATAACAATCATGGAAATGTTAATCATGGAAATCAGAACAATGGAAATTTTCAAAACCGTGGGCAAAGTTTTAATAATCAAAATCAAACTGTTGTTCCAAATCCGTCGCCCACGGAAGAGTTGATTAAACAATTGCTTCAAGGACAACAAGCTTTAATTGCTAAACAAGAGGAAACCACGAAAATGTTTGCAACTCAAATCAATGATATCAACAAGCGTTTAAATGATCGACCCTCGGGCTCTGGAATGTTGCCAAGCAACACGATCGCTAACCCGAGGGGCGATGCTAAAGCGATCATTACAAGGATTGGTGTTACTTACGATGGACTGACGGCTCCGACTACGTCTTCTTCTCTACCTCCCAAGGTAGTCGTACGTGAACCCGAGGCGACAACGGATACGGAAATTCCTATTAATAATGGAAGGACCGAGAACATCCAACCTCCGGTGGTCCCAACGTCTAAAGGAAAGGAAAAGGTCGTTAATGATAATGAAAATGAAACACCCGTCAAAACAAAGTTGCCATATCCGTCACGATTGAATGAACAAAAGCACCGCGAGAAGGATAAAAACCAAATGGAGAAGTTTTATCAGATTTTTCAAGAGTTACACTTTGATATAAGTCTCGCGGATGCTATACTTTTGATGCCCAAATTTGCTTCAATGCTAAAAAGTCTTTTGAATAATAAGGAAAAGCTATTTGAAATGTCGAGAACCCAAATGAACGAGAATTGCTCAGCGGTTCTTCTTAAAAAGCTACCCGAAAAGCTTGAAGACCCTGGCAAGTTTCTTATACCGTGCAATTTTCCGGGTATGGTTCAATGCTTCGCCTTGGCCGATCTTGGTGCTAGCATTAACCTTATGCCGTTGTCGATTTGGAAAAAGTTGTCTCTTCCTAACTTGACACCAACGCTTATGACCCTCGAGCTTGCCGACCGATCAACGTCTCGTCCAATTGGCATAGCTGAGGATATTTTTGTCAATGTTGGGAAATTTCATTTCCCTGCGGATTTTGTGGTTGTTGATTTCGATGCCGATCCACGGGTTCCTCTCATTCTCGGGAGAGGTTTCCTAAGGACCGGTCGTGCCTTAATTGATGTTTATGACGAGGAGATTACTTTACGTGTTGGAAACGAAGCCGTCACTTTTAATCTTGATCAAACCGCGAGATACTCCTCCGATTACGATGTTTCTTCCATCAACCGTATCGATGTTATTGATGAACTTACGGAGGAGTATGCTCAAGAATTTTTTGGTTTTACCGATAATGCTTCGAGTGGCAATCCCACTCCTTCTTTTGAACCGATCATCTCCGATTCTTCCCCTTCCCTTACTCCGTTTGAGGGAAGTGATCTCGCTTGGGAAGAAATCAATGCTTGTCTTGCAAATGAATCATTTTCACCGAAAATTGATAATAACAACTTTGATCCGGAGGGGGACATTTTACTAATTGAAAAATTGTTAAATCAAAAACCGATTGTTTCTTCCCCTCCGGTTGACTTAAAAATGGCAGATGTAAAAGAAGTTAAGCCGTCTATTGAGAATCTTCCGGAGCTCGAGCTCAAGGATTTGCCTCCTCATCTCGAATACGCATACTTGGAAAAAAATGAAAAATTACCGGTAATAATTTCAAAAGGTCTTAAAGATGAGGAGAAGTCACGACTCTTAGATGTGCTTCGGAAGCATAAAAGTGCAATTGCTTGGCAAATATCCGACATTAAGGGAATCGACCCTCGATTTTGTACTCATAAGATTCTTCTCGAGGATAATCACAAAGCTTCCGTTCAGCAACAATGACGGGTTAATCCACAAATCCATGAAGTGATCAAAAAGGAAGTTATTAAACTCCTTGACGCTGGAATGATTTATCCAATCTCGGATAGTTCATGGGTTAGCCCGGTTCATTGTGTACCAAAGAAGGGCGGAATCATTGTTGTGAAGAATGACGATAATGAACTTATACCGACTCGACTTGTGACCGGATGGAGAGTTTGTATCGACTATCGAAAGTTGAATGATGCGACACGTAAAGACCATTTCCCGCTCCCTTTTATGGACCAGATGCTTGAACGTTTAGCGGGAAATGAGTTCTATTGTTTTCTGGATGGCTTTTCTGGGTACTTTCAAATTCCCATTGATCCCCAGGATCAAGAAAAGACCACTTTTACTTGCCCGTATGGAACGTTTGCCTATCGTAGAATGCCCTTTGGCTTATGTAACGCTCCAGGCACGTTTCAACGGTGTAATATGGCCATTTTCTCCGATATGATTGAAAAAACCATGGAAGTGTTCATGGACGATTTCTCCGTCTATGGAAATACTTTCGACTCTTGCCTTTCCCATTTGGAAAATATGCTAATTCGGTGTGAAAACACTAATTTAGTTCTAAATTGGGAAAAGTGCCACTTCATGGTTAAAGAGGGAATAGTCCTCGGCCATAAGATATCCAAATCTGGGATTGAGGTGGATCGGGCAAAAGTCGATGTTATTGCTAAATTACCACACCCGAATACCGTCAAAGGAATTCGAAGTTTCCTTGGTCATGCCGGCTTTTATCGACGTTTTATTCAAGATTTCTCCAAAATAGCCCGGCCTCTGACTCACCTTTTAGAGAAAGACGCTCCGTTTATCTTCTCAAATGAATGCATCGAAGCATTTAATATTCTTAAAAAGAAGTTAACGGAGGCTCCCGTCTTAATTGTCCCCGATTGGGACTTGCCCTTCGAGCTAATGTGCGATGCTAGCGATTATGCCATTGGTGCAGTTCTGGGGCAATGTAAGAACAAGTATTTTCAGCCTATACACTATGCAAGCAAGACCATGAATGACGCCCAACATCATTACACAACCACCGAAAAGGAGATGTTGGCGGTCGTCTATGCTTTTGAGAAATTTAGGTCTTATTTGCTACTTAAAAAATGCATAGTGTATACGGACCATTCAGCTCTTAAGTACTTAATGGCTAAACAAGATGCGAAGCCACGTTTAATGCGGTGGGTTCTCCTCCTTCAAGAATTCAAAGTTGAAATTCGAGATAAAAAGGGAGCCGAGAACCTTGCTGCCGACCATCTTTCTAGACTTGAGAACCCCCATCAAAGTGTTCTCGAGAAAAAGGAAATTAATGATGCTTTTCCTCTCGAGACACTTGGGAGTGTGACCAAAACTGACCAAAGTACCCCATGGTTCGCCGATTTTGCGAATTACCATGCGGGGAATTTCATTAGGAAAGGGATGTCGTCCCAGCAAAAGAAGAAATTCTTTAAAGATGTACAACATTATTTTTGGGACGACCCCTACTTGTTCAAAGTCTGTGCGGATCAAGTGATCCGGCGGTGTGTTCACGGTACGGATGCCGTTGAAATACTTAAGGCTTGTCATAGTGGACCCACGGGGGGACACCATGGTGCCAATTTCACCGCTAAGAAGGTTTTCGATTCCGGCTTTTATTGGCCGACGATATATCGGGATGCCCATGAATTGGTGAAAACATGTGATTCTTGCCAACGTCAAGGGAAAATTTCTCAAAAAAGATGAAATGCCGCAAATGCGATTCAAGTTTGTGAGATCTTCGACGTTTGGGGCATCGATTTCATGGGGCCATTCCCGTCGTCTAGGGGTAACAAATACATCCTCGTGGCCGTCGATTACTTATCAAAATGGGTTGAAGCGAAGGCGCTCCCCACCAATGACGCCCGAGTGGTTGTTAAGTTTTTGAAAAGTCTCTTTGCCCGATTTGGTGCACCTCGAGCCATCATAAGCGATCGTGGGACCCATTTTTGCAATGATCAATTTGTGAAAGTTATGCTAAAATATGGTGTCACACATCGTCTTTCCACGGCTTATCACCCACAAACGAGTGGTCAAGTTGAGGTCTCCAATCGTTGTTTAAAACGTATACTTGAAAGGACCGTAGGTGAACACCGTGCCTCTTGGGCCGACAAATTAGAAGATGCACTATGGGCTTTCCGGACCGCTTACAAGACCCCAATTGGGTGTACACCATATAAGCTGGTTTACGGGAAAGCTTGTCATTTGCCCATTGAACTAGAGCACAAGGCCTACTGGTCCTTAAAACATGCCAACTTTGACTTGAAAACCGCGGGTGATCACAGAAAAATTCAATTGAATGAGTTAGTAGAACTCCATGATCAAGCTTACGAGAATTCTTTGATTTACAAAGAGAAAACGAAAAGAATTCATGATGCCAAGATCAAAAACCGCGTTTTTAACGTTGGTGATCAAGTGCTACTTTTCAATTCTCGGTTAAAGATATTCTCGGGTAAGCTTAAAACCCGTTGGTCTGGACCATTCACAATAACCCAAGTTTTTCCTTATGGAACCATTGAGTTAGCTCAACAAGATGGTCCCAATTTTAAGGTGAATGGTCATAGGTTGAAACATTACTTTGGAGGGGATGTACCGACTATGGTAGTCCCGGATCTCCAAACTTTCCCCAAGGACAATTGAATTCGGGGATCGAGTCAAGCTCATGTGACTCGGTGAACAAAAACAAGCGCTTCGTGGGTGGCAACCCATGCTTATCCAATTTCATCTTCTTATTTTCTATTTTCTAACACCTAATGTGAGGAGGAGGTGCCTCTTCTACTCTTGTGTTCCGTTGTTTGTGATGTTTGTTCAGGATTGTCCGTGATTTATGATGACTCTCGTGCTCGTTATCTCTTCACTTGGAGTCTCGTTCATCAGTGCTCTTGGAAATCCTATATCCGTTAAATCTTATCGACTAACGTTTTCTTTGGCATAATTAATAAACGGCCTAGAATTTTGTTAGGATTACCTTAACCCAATAAACATTGAGGAAAATGTTTCGTTCTAGTCGGGGGGAGGGTGAATCTTCGATTCGATTTTGACCTTGCATTTTCACAAGTCGTGTACTCTTGCAACTCCGTTTTTCCACCAAAAATAAAAAAAAATTTGATTGAAAAAATTGAAAATTTTCAAAAATTTTGATGAAAAAGCAATGAAAAAGCACAAAAAGATGAGAAAAAATTGAAAAAGTTGTGCAAAAATATAATAAAGTTTGAATAAGTGTTTTGACACCTTGTTGACTTTCTTGCTGGCGAGAGTAGGAATAAATATTTTGACTTGACCGGGCGTGTTGAGCCCTAGCTTGTTCCCTTAACCATTGATGATCACATAAGCTTGTGCTAGTTTTGTACACAAGGAGCTATAAAATGCGAATTATTTCTTAAGAATCTGCAAGTTCCCGTACTTGACTTTATACATGCGCAGCTTAAAAGCTTTTGCTAGTCTTTTACATCAGGAGCTAGAAAACGCGAATTCTTCTTCTAGAATTTGCAAGTTTCCGTATCTGACTTTATATATGCGTGGCTGATTATCGGCTAAGTATTCGCTGGTTTCATTATTTGGAATCTTAAATTGCGAAGAACGAGAAATGATAGAGTTTATTTAGAAGTTAGATGCTAAACGTGGAGTAGTGGTTCTCTTTAGAGCTCATAAGAGGTACTTGTGGCTTTTTACTCCCATCTGATACGTCACCCATATATAATAGATGTTCTAGGTTAATTAGTGGTATTTCGGTTTGAATAATATTTAGTTATTTGTTTTCTTAAGAGAATTTTTGCTTTAGAAGTTGGGTACATATCAAGGAACATCAAAAATAAGAGCAAAAGGTGAAAAAATCAAAAGTCAAAAGTTGATTATCTGTGTGGTTTTGGAGCTACCCGATAAGCTTCCATTGATGTATTGAGAAAAAAGTAAAGAAAGAAAAAAGTGAAAAGTATGAAAAATATCAAAAGTATGAAAAAAGTGAAAAATGAAAAAATGAAAGTTGAAGTTGTGTCAAATAAGAGCTATGTATGTATCAAAAAGTTGTTGGCGCGTGAGGTGCATGTGATACGTGATTAGTAATCAGTCACATGAGGTGCACGTGATCGTACTCCGCAACTTATATTCTTGATATTGTATGTACCCTTAATTCCTTGATGTGGACCGAATTTCTATTGCAGTGGTTCTTAAGAGAAAATGAATAACTATTTATCGTTTTAACTTAGGTATCACTATCGGACTTAAAATTTATCGAAACGAGAAAATATGAAGCAATTCATTTCTCAACGAAGCAAAATATTGAGATACAAAACCTAGGAAATGGGAGTAAGGAGTTTCCACAAGTAACTTTTATGAATAGTGTTAGCATCTAATTTGTAGATAAGTTGTGATCTCGTTTGTACGCTTAGTTTGGGGACTCGTGAAAAATCAAGGATGACGATTTTTAACCGTATGGTCGCTTCTTAATTAGAAGTGTTTCTACTCGTCGACCCTAATAATTATTGCAAAAATAATGAAAGTTCAACAAACCGTCACAAGTTTGAAGTATGGAAAAGTCCAAAAATAGAAAGTATAAGTGGAAAAAAATGAAATAAAGGAAAATTTTTGGAAAACGGAGCGTTTTTCGGGAATAAATGATTTTGTAATCTCTTTTGAACCGCCTTGCTACTTTTCAAAGTTAGTAAAAAGAGTATCGAAATTATTTATCCCAAGAGCGTGAATTGATCACATTGCGTGAGGACACGGCAATACCTTAGTCGGGGGGATTTTGGTGAGTGCTTATTTACTCACCATTTTATGGCCAATTACCTACCCAAAACGACTATTTGAGCTAACAAATGCCAAGAAAACATGTGTTTTTGTGTTTGTGATATGCAGGTACGGATAAATCGCAAAAAGTTAAAAAATCACAAGAAAACCGTAAAACGAGCACGAGAGTGGGAGACGGTCAAAAAGTCAAAGCCGGGAATCCAAGAATCAGTTTCAGTCCTCTATCTACTCAGACTTGGCAAGAATAGTCCCTGGAATATATTTTTGAAGAATGGCAGAATTTACCCTTGGATTTTCAAAAGTTACATATATGGTCCTTGTAATTTTCAATACTAAAAATCTGAGTTATTAAATTCTGATCCATAAAATTTGAGTCCATTCACTCATTTACCTCACAGGCCCAATCCACCCATGAAAAGTGACCCGAGCCCATTTCTCTTTTTGGTCAATGGTTATATGAACCGGTCAAAGAAATAAAATAAATGATCCATACGTGCCTTTTTCCCCAATTTCCCCCAAAAACCCAGAAATCCCAAAACCTTATGAACCCTAGCCACCAATTTTTCTCAATTGACTCGAACCACATTGAGCCACACTTATTAAGCTATTAAATGTCAATCATTGGCTCTTCTAGAAGGTACCTCACGTGATAGAAACGTGTCAGAAGGAATATTCAGATGCTACTAGTACACATGGCTGCTAATGATTGGGTGAGGCGCGTCATTCCTCTCCTTGGATTCTGCTGAGTCACATGTCAGAGAATGAGGCACTCGAATGGGACATGTGGTGGCTACTCATTGGTCGATACACATCATTTATTTTGATCCAAGGGTTGAGGAATGATCAAAGAAGCACAAAGTTCATCTAAAGGCTGAAATGAGAAGAGAGAAAGCACAGAGTTGCTCGGATTGCCAGCTTGGCATTTGATCACCCAAGCACCTCACTCAGCTATAAATAGGTGTCAATTCTAGCTCATTTGTATGTAGGTTTTAAGTAGTGTTATGCTGAAGAAATGTATCTAGATTAGTCTTTGTATAATTTTCATTTAGTTTTAAATAAAATTCGAATTTACTTCTTAAGTTTTTAGCTTATTGTTCAAGCTTATTGGCTTATTCTGTTTTAGATTTACCTTATAATTAGATTAATATCAATTAGTTTAGCTTATTCTATCTTCTAAACTCTTATTTGATTTCAGAAATAGCTTATTAAATCTTACTTTTCAATTCAGTCAAGTTACTTCCAAATTCAGAAAATATAAAAAAAAAATCAGAAAAAATATATAAAAAAATAAAAATAGTTTCAAAAATTGTTTTCAATCTTCAATAAACTCAAATCAGTTTATTCATATCATAATCAAGTTCAAAAAGCTCAAGTTTCATTTGTACTGTTCCATTCAATTCAAGAGTTGTTCAATAGTTCCTATTGATTGCTGAGGTGATATTGATAGCTGATACAGACAGTATGACATCAGCCTATCTTAAAGATAGGCTACAGTGAACTCCCTCTGTTCTAGCTGAGGGAGAGTTGTGGTAATTCTTGTTCTCATTTTTAGATTATAGCATAAAAGTAGCTTGATAGTTGTAGTGTTGTATTGTTTTATCTCTTATAGTTACTTATCTGATATTGAGTATTGTTTGATCTTAGATAGTTATAGTTTATGCAGTAGAATAAGTTGTTTAGATCTGTTATAGTGTAGCTTGTTTGCTATTGTGTTAATTTTAGATTTGATATTTGATAGAAAGTAGTTGAAGTTTGTGCATCTGAGTATTGTTTTGGAAGTTGATCATCTGTCAATCTAGCTTGATACTAGTAGTCGAAGTTTAATCTCATCTCTGTGTAATATCTGATTGTTAGATCTGAGTTTGCTTATTGATGTTTGAGTTTTGATTGTTGCATCTGTTAGTTTTATAATAATCTGTTTGCATTGTTTGATTTTGGATTTGAATATTGAGTGTTTGGATCTGTGAAGAGATCAGATGAAAGGGTTGTTATTCTGTAAGGATATCTGAATATTGAATCACCTAGGGGCTATAGTAGCTAGTATATGCAGTAAGATTGGTAGGTTTTAGTTTAGAAAGTCAAGGTTACTTGAAGTGATACATATCAGTTAACTGTTAGTGAGAACAGTTGTCATAAGCTTAATTTTTAATGTCTAAATATATGAGTGAGCATTATTTCTTTCCATTTTAGCTTATTGTTGCATTTGAATTAAGTTTAGATAAATTGTAGTTCAATAAAGTCAAAATTTATAAAAACTTAAAAAAGGTCAAAGTAGTTGATTTTCAGAATTTGGTCCAAACTTTGCTGGTAGCTGTAGCATTCATTTGTGATTGGAAAAACTTTTGGTTTGTTGATTTTGAAAGTTTAGTAGTAAGTAAACAAAAATCAAAAAGAAAAAGTAAATTTGAAGCTCATTAGCTTATTAGAATCTGGTTTAAAAGTTGCCTGTTCAGACATACTTGTCCCCTGCACCACAGGTGTGCATCCAATTTCATGTCCTGATTCAGATAGGTTATTGAGATTGGAAATCCAAGTTCTCAGTTGTTTTGTAATCTCAGATTAGCAGGGAAGAATTTATTCCCATTAGCTTCTCATTTTTAGCTTATTCAATCTGCTGAATCAGTCCCTGTAGTTTATAGTTTGCACCTATTTTCTGTTTAAGAATTGTTGGGCTGCTCTTGTGAATTGAGTTGATAGCTGTGTTAATTTGCTTGTTTCTGAGTACTTTGGATATATGAATTGATTGAGGATCTGTCTGCTGCTTTATTGCTTATAATATGAGCTTGAATTGTTAGCTTATTCATAGCTTATTGCTATTGTTTTGAACTTCTGTGAATTCTGAGCTCATAATTGATCAAATTTCTTGCATATCTGAGTTCAAATCTTAAGTCTCAGTCAGTATTTCAAGTTTCAAATAGATAGGATCACAAGTGCTTATAAATAAGCACTTGTGATAAGCAGTTTTCTTTGAATAAGCAGTTTTCCTTTTTCAATTTTTCTTAAAATTTTTATTTTAAGTTCTTTTCATTATTTTAGAATTTCTGGAATTTTTCCAGATTTTTCCAACCCTTTTTACTATTTTTCTTATTTTATTTTGATTTATTTCAATTTTTTAATCATTTTAAATACCAAAAATCCATAAAAAAAAATTAGAAAAAGGTCAGAAAAATACAAAAATATTGTTATAATTTCTTTTATAATATTTTAGAATTTTTAGAATTAAATTTTCATTTTTCCAAGTTAATTTTCTATTTTTCTTTATTATTAATTCACTTTTAATTCAATAAATACAAAATAAATTCTAGAAAATAAAAGAAAAGTCTAAAAAATATTTTTATTTTTCTTAAAATTCTTTTTTATTAGTTTTTAATTTTTAGAAAATATTTCCAAGTTCGTAGGGTCATTTTTCGTTATACGTTACGTTTTAAATTTTACGGTTGCGTTACCGTTTTCACGTTTTTCATTTCGATGCATAATTAGCTTGTAATCTTTGCATGCTTTATCATTGTTTGTGAATTATTGAATTCCTTGATTGCTATTTTCATTCTATCACTCTTTCACCATTCACTTTTCAAATCACGATTCCCAAACCGATAATTCGAATTTTCCATTCGAGCCTTCGTTGGGAGAACGACCCGGGAATTTCTTTCACAAGAATTTCCTCGGAATATAAATATACTATAATTGACACGAATCAAGAGACATGATTGGAACGAATCTCCAATGACCGAAAAATCGTCCATAAAGACCTCCATAGTTTTCCCGATCATGTCAGAAAATATGGCCATCATACATCTTTGAAACGTGCCCGGAGCATTACATAAACCAAATGGCATACGTTTATATGCAAAAGTTCCATAGGGGCATGTGAAAGTGGTCTTTTCTTGATCTTGCGGATCAATGGGAATCTGAAAGTAACCCGAGAAACCATCAAGGAAGCAATAGTACTCATTCCCTGCTAATCGCTCGAGCATCTGATCCATAAAGGGCAGAGGAAAATGGTCTTTACGGGTGGCGTCATTTAACTTGTGATAGTCAATGCAGACACGCCAACCCATAACCAATCGAGTTGGAATCAACTCATTTTCCTCGTTTGTGACAACAGTAATGCCACCCTTTTTTGGAACACAATGTATTGGGCTATCCCAAGGACTGTCCAAGATAGGGTAAATCAATCCGGCATCAAGGAGTTTTAAAACTTCTTGTTTGATGACCTCATGAATTTTTGGATTCACCCTTCTTTGTTGTTGGACTGCTGGCTTGAAGTCATCCTCCATTAAAATTTTGTGGGTACAAAATTCGGGGTCAATGCCCTTGATGTCGAAGAGTCGCCAAGCAACTGCTTGTTTATGTGACTTCAAAACCTTTATTAGAGCAGCCTTTTCCTCAACACTTAAATCTTTGGCAATTATGACGGGTAATTTATCATCACCCTTCAGAAATGCATATTCAAGATGAGGCGGCAAGTCCTTAAGTTCGACCTCAGGAAAATCATCACTTTTCTCAACATATTTGATTTCCTGATTATGAAGTTGTTGTGGTAGAACAGGAAGAGGAGAGGGATCTTCGTTTAACAATTTCTCAAGGAGAAGAATATCCCTCTCGGGGTCACTCTCTTGGTTATCGATTCCATCGGGAATCGAATCACTTTTGAGAAAGGCCTCAATCTCTTCTAAAATGAAGTCACTTCCCTCAAACGGAGTGAGGGAAGGAGAAGAATTGGCAATGATGGGATGAGAAGTTGGAGTGAAGTTTTCACTCGTAGAATCATCAACGAAACCTAAAACCTCTTGAGCGTACTCCTCAGCAGCTACATCGATGACATCTATTCGGTTTACCGATTCAGAGTCATAATTAGAGGAGTACCTCGAAGTTTGATCGAGGTTGAAGGTGATTGCTTCAGTTCCAACACGCAATGTGATCTCTTGCTCAAATACATTGATGAGAGCACGCCCAGTTCTAAGGAATCCCCTTCCAAGAATGAGAGGGACCCTTGAATTGGCATCAAAGTCAACAATCACAAAATCTGCTGGAAAATGGAACTTTCCCACTTTAACGAATACGTCCTCGGCTATGCCAAGTGGACGAGAAATCGATCGATTGGCAAGCTCTAAAGTCATGCACGTGGGAGTGAGTTCGGGAAGAGAGAGTTTCTTCCACACAGAATATGGCATCAGGTTAATGCTAGCAACTAGATCGGCCAAGGCGAAGCATTCAACCATACCCGGAAAAATACAAGGAATGAGAAATTTTCCGTGGTCTCCAAGCTTCTCGAGAAGCTTTTTCAAGAGAACTGCTGAGCAGTGCTCATTCAGAGGAGTTTTAGCCATCTCAAAGAGTATTTCCTTATTACTTAACAGATTTTTGATTGTTGATGCAAACTTGGGCATCAAGAGAATAGCATCCGCGAAGCGAATGTCAAAGTGCAAATCTTGAAAGATTTGGAAAAATTATCCATTTGGTGACTAGCCTTTTCGCGAAGCTTTTGTTCATTGAGACGTGATGGGTAAGGAATAGAAGTTTTGGATTTAGGGTTGTCCACTGGAGTTTCTGGTGGTTCAAAAACAACTCCAGGCTTACATATGGTTTCTGGAATAACCTGAGGTTGGACGTGTGCGGTACTTTGTGAGCTAGCAGTTTGCACCTTGTCCGTTGTTACCTCAGGTTCACGTTCCACTACCTTTGGAGGAGAGGAAGAAGAGGTAGTAGGAATCGCGGGTTCATCATAAGAAGCACCACTTCTAGTTGTGATCGCCTTAGCATTGCCCCTCGGGTTAGCGATCGTGTTGCTCGGAAGTGTTCCTGAGCCCGAGGGTCGATCATTTAAAGACTTCTTGATTTCAGAAATCTGGCTAACCAACAACTTGTTCATCTCTTCTTGGGATTTCATGAATTGTTTTAACAACTTGTCAGATGAAGGCCCAGTTGGA
Organism: Artemisia argyi; assembly: GCA_030686995.1. Classification (NCBI taxonomy): domain Eukaryota; kingdom Viridiplantae; phylum Streptophyta; class Magnoliopsida; order Asterales; family Asteraceae; genus Artemisia; species Artemisia argyi. Next base: position 14,459 of record JARVZY010011507.1, read on the forward strand.
ACAATGGCTTGATTTTGGTTATTAAAATTTTGAGCACGATTGTTCTGATTGGGGCCTTGATTTTGAAAATTACCCCGATTAGGGTTGTTGTTTCCATGAAAATACCAGGGGTTGAAATTACCCTGGCCTTGGTTTCGATTAAAGTTTCCTTGATTTTGGAAACCTTGATTTTGGAAACCTTGCTTTTGATTTTGAAAACCGTGACCCTAATTGAAGTTACCTTGGTTTTGAAAACCTTGGTTCATTCTATTTTGATTCTGGTTACGGTTTTGGACATTTTGGTTTTGATTAAAACCGGGAGGTCCAGGGTAATGATTAGGACGATAGTTCGAGTCCATAGGAGGGCGGTATTGATTGCCTCCTTGATTAGATGACCCGACTACAGCATGAGCTTCAAATAGAGAACCATCAGTAGCTGTGCAATTGTAGTAGCATGCGGCCCACCACAAGTTACACAGACTTCCACTTTTTTAACCTCAGTAGGTGGAGGATGTTGTGGAAAAGAGACTTTCTTTTGCTGGGCGAGAACCAAAGCTTGAATAGCCTCAGTAAGCTTGTCAATCTTAGCACCGGTGCTAGACTGACTCATAGGAGATGAAGTGGAAGGACCCGCACTAATTTGGGAAACAACTGGCTTGCTTCGCGTAGAGCGGACCTTGGACTTGTTCTCGATGATTGCTAAGGCTTCTTTGGTGGTTCTACTCAAAAAGTTACCTCTCGCGGAGGCATTGAGAGAATCCTGATCAACTTGGCTCACGCCATTGTAGAAAGTATCGAGTTGCATCAACTCGGAGAAACCATGATGTGGACACTTGCGAAGTAATTCTTTGAAACGATCCCACGCTTCACCAAATGATTCATCATATTTTTGAGTGAACTTGGTGATTTCGTTTTTAAGACTCGTGGTCTTTGAAGGTGGGAAGAATTCATTCACAAACTTTTTTACCAAGTCTTCCCATGTCTCAATAGATCGATGGGGTTGTTTCTCAAGCCAAATCCGTGCTTGACCCTCGAGGGAGAATGGGAAGAGAAGAAGCTTGATTGCTTCACACGGGACATTCTTGTACTTGATGGTTGATGTGATTTTATTGAACCATCGAATGTGAGCATGAGGATCGTCCCTCTCAAAACCGTAGAATTGACTTGAGGTTACAAGATTGAGTAACCCGGTTTTGAGCTCAAAACTATCAGCCACGATGGCTGGAACAACAATAGCGTCTCCGTAACCCTCGATGGGTGCTTGGAGAAGCTCACACATGGGGCGGTCTTCCGCCATGGTGACAGCTGAAGTGGAAACAGTACGGATCTCAGATCTGACTGTTGGTGTTGAACGTCTACGAAGTCTTCTAGGGATTCTTACAAGCTCACGTAATGGGCTAGTAGACCTAGAAGAGCGAGTGCGCATGCACTAGGGATAAAAACCAATCAAAACAAAGTCGAGGCAAAACCACAGTGAACTTAAACCAATAATCACAAGTAAGTGGCTTCTTTAAGAAAGGTACACCACTCACAGGGATACAAAGGTAAGTTTTAATCTTTTGTTTGGGAACTTATTATGTTCACACCCCCAGTTGGTAGGTGTTCTGTCTTGGTTTGCGACGGTTTATTTTTACGTATTATTATTCACAAGAAAAGACGAATGTTTTTGGGTTTTTGTGTATGGGTGAAAAAACTTTTGGACAATATTTTTGGTATCGTTTCGTTTACCAAAATCGTATCTCTTTAAGAATCACCTTAAAAGAAATGCGATATAGAAAACGTAACGATCTGTTTTGTTTGTTTTTTATTTTTTTGGTGTTGTTAACACTTTAGGAAAAGTGTTAATGACGTTTTTGTTTTATGATTAAGATTTACAAAAAGTGGTGGAGTTTATACCATGATGAATGAAAAATCACTAATCTCTAAAAAACGTGTTCAGATACGCAGCAGCCTCCCCGGCAGTGGCGCCAAATTTTGATTGGTCCTGGAAGGTCAACTAAATTGACCAGGTGACTAGTCAACCAAGTCAAACGTCTCAGACCAACTAACCAAGGAGTATAGTGAATCCCCGGGTCGTTATGTCCCGACGAGGCGTGCAATTGTATTTGTGAACGTTTTAAATGATCGGGTGATTTAACAGAAGGGCTGGGAATTTGATTATTATGATTACACTACGAGATTGTGATTAAAAATAACTTAGAAACACTATAAGGATGATTACTGATGATTAGATATACTAAAAACGTGATTTAAACCTAAAAATAGGCGTTTGGATTTAAATTAAACGCGAATGCTCAAATTAAAAAGTTAAACGGGAGCAAATAAAGTCCCACGAATATGAAAATTATATTTTTACAATCCTAATGTTATAAGAAAATTTTTGGAAAATTAAAATTATTTTTACAAATATTTAATTAATTACTTTTTAATTAACTAAATTATACTAAATTACAAATAATTATGAAATTTAACTAGAAAATGAAAATTAAATTAAGAAAAATCTAAAATATTATAAAACTAATTTTAAAACAGAAATTCTATTTTTCCTACATTTTAATTAATTATTACTAATTAAAACTAATTATTTAATTGATTTAAACTAGATTAAATTATAAAAAATACTAAAAGAGATGAGAAAAATCTGAAAAAAAATTACTAAAAATCCTACAGGTAATAAGAAGCCTAGGAAAAAATTAAAATCAGATGTTGCTTATAAATAAGCAGAAAATAAGTCAAAAGGGCTTAAATAGAAGCTATCACTTTAATTATTTTTTGTTTTTCTTAATTTTTCTTTTACAAACCTAATTTACAACTGAAAATATGAACTTTTTATGAAGGCACTTCTTCTGAATCTTAAAAATAAGCTCTATGCATACAAATAAGCACAACAGCCAAGCTAATGAAGACAAAAGTGGACTTTTAGGAAACAAAAGCTAAATAAAAAGCTACTTGAGTGAAAATGATAATGAGATATACTGAGATAAGTTCATGTAAGATTAACTTAACCAATAAGCACACTTAAACTAACAAGCAACTGAAATAAGCACAATCACATAAACACAAGCCAAACAGGCCTAGAAGGGCAACTGCAGCCCAGGGTGGGGCCCACAGGGGTGATTCAGGGTTCAAAGTGAGAGTGGAATTCAAAAGTATGCTAGGGGAGCTTTCTAAAATGTCCAAGACCAAGGGATGAGCTCAAGTATTGAGCTTGTGGTGGCCTTGGTAAAGTGGGTCAGCTAAGCTAAACACAAGGTGAGTTTTAACATAAGCAGTCTAAGTATAATAAGCTCAAAAGTGAAAATTGTCACACACTCAGTCATAACCAACCTTAAACAACATCTTATAACTACTAATGAGAATAAATTCAAGCATGGACCAAGAATCATACAAGCTCAGTGGAGCTTTAAGCATGCAGAATGAACAGTGGTCCAAAGAGCAAATCCAGAACACTAAATAAGCCAGGGAATAAGCTAATGAGGGCAAACCAATGGTACATGCAACAAGGTATCCTAAGTGACTTCTAAAACATCAAAAATCTAGAAACAAGATCAATTTTTGAACAAAATTTGGACTAATGAGAAAATGGTCACAACTGATGGGTCATGGAGCAGGGCATGTCATTGCCCTGCAGGTCACTTTGAAGGGTTGTGGGGCCTGCTAGAAAAATCACAAAAATATGATATTTGTGGTTTCCTGAAGCTAAGGTGAGATACTACAAACACAACAAATTTCAAACCCTAATTCCTAATACAAAATTCAGGAAAATTCTCCCAAAAATTGGGATTTTGAACTTAAAATGCCATTTTGACTTTTCTGTTTTTGCATTTTGTTGACTTAAATGAGTTTTGGCTGGGATTTGTTGATTGAAAATGATGTTTTAGCTTATAATGAAACTAAAGTGAACTGGTTTAACTCTTACTAAACTTGGAATGATGAATTGGACATCAACAAGTTACACAGATAAGCAGTTAAGCAAGCAACAAGGAGGTTTTGACTTTTTAACAAGTAACCTATTGTTTTTATGGCTAAAACAAACTAATATTACCTAGTGAAACTTATCTCAACTATCATTAACAACACAACTCAATAAACTAACAGTGTACTCAACAAATCCAAACACCCCCTTGAGGTCTGTTATGATAGTTTTACACAGCAAATCAAGGGTCCAAACAAAGAAACTAAAATGCTAGCTTATACTAGGCACAAATATGCAGAAACAAACTCTAAATAACTATTAAAACTAATAACACAGATTAAGCTAAAGATTTTGGAGAAGGGCTTACAAATTGAGCTAAGTCACAAACCAATGAGAACCAGAAACCAGGTTAAAACCCTATGCTCCCATGAGCTCTAAACCCAAGCATTCGATACCCATAGCTTGTTTATTTTTGATTTTTTTCTTCTCTTATATTTTTCTCTTTTTCTTATTTAATCTCTTTTTTTTTCTTTTTAATCACTGATACAATGGTGAGTTTGTAAAACCTTTAAACAACAATAACAATTTTGAGTAAGTCTAAAAAGATTGAAACTGAAAGAAGTGGGCTTGGAATTCAAAGAAACTAGAATACTTCAATTGATACTGAAAGAGTTTACAAACTACACTAAGTACTAAATTTAGAAATTACATGAAAACTACTTCTGAATTAGAAAATTACATAAAAAGACTACATGCCTTGCAGGCTTACAATGAGGTACCATATATACTAAAGTGGAAACTGGAACCAGGGGCCTTTTTCTTCTTTTTCTGCTCTTTTTCTTGTATGAGACATCTTTTCAAAGTCCTCTGTGTCACATTGGAGTCAAATCCCAGCCATTGGATTGGCTTCTTCTTCATCTTGACCATTGATTCAGTTTAGGCGTCAAGGTATTAGTAGTGGATTGCTGAGTTGGAGGGGGAAAGGTAATTATGAATGTTGGGTTGACATTTGGGATGGTAGTGGAATAGGGTGGCTGGGTAGGAGAGGAGGGGGGACAAGGATGTTGGAGGTTGCAGGGTGTTTGGGGGCTGGGTGTTTAGGCGGGGAAGAAGAGAGGGTGGGGTTGACCTGGAGTTGACCTTTGTTTTATTAATAAAACGGATGGGGTGGGCTTGGTATTAGCAATCGGCCTAGGTGATGGGTGATGGGCCAAGGGTGTTGGGTTTGGGATTGCATAATAATAACAAAGGATCTGTATGGTTTGTAGAAATAACTAAGCCCAAGGACCATTTTGTATTTATGCTGAAACTTGAGGACCAATTCTGCCAATCCTCTAAAATTATTCCAAATGTTACTTTTGCCACATTCCAATACTATAAGGGCCACAAAAAAGTATTTTCCAAAGTTTGAATATCCCGAGGACTAGTTTTGCAAAATTCCAAACTGCAGGGACCAATCTTGTAAAATTTCTCAAACTTTTACCCAGGGACCAATTATGATAACTTTTGACTTCTAAAGGACCTTTGTTGATTTTTCTTTCAAAATAAATGCTCAGGGACTAATTTCATAAATTTTTGAAAGTTAGGGGACTGAAACTGCCAATTGTGCAAACTTTGTCCGTTTTTCATTGTTTTTACTCATTTTGCATCTGAAATGTATAAAATACAATCCCTGGGATATTTTCTGTATTTTGATGCATATTTGAGCGTTTTTGGATGTTTTGGCAGTTCAAATACGACAAAAATGATGAGTGTTTGAGCACTCATCACAGAGTGTTGTCTCTCTAAGGCCACAATTTAATGTGAAACCAACCTTATACCCATCTTATAGTGTGCAAACTTCGGTCGAGCCTAGTTAACCATTACGTACAAAAACATCAATCAATAAACCTTTGAAATTTTGACTCTTAAAACCAAAACAATTTTTGCATTTATTTAGTCCATATTATTTTTCTATTCAAAAATTACCCTTTTTCGTTTATAAACATGTCTCACATAATGATAAACAAAAACCAAGTAATACATAATAAAAAATAAAACAACCAAATAAACATATACATAACAATTAAATATGTATAAACATGTACCCACATGCAAATTTTATTCAATAGTCCTATTAATAATCAATCTAGGTGTATAATGCATTTATTCAATTAGGGCTTTCTTCAAAGGAAAAAGATCCACATACATCGATAAATCGATTGCGTAAGCCAAAACTAAACAAACACCACATAGCACGTAATTGATTACTTAATATTGGAGTCTTTCCCAATTCGACGTCTATTAATAAATTTACATGTTTCGATATAACTTAACATTTAATTAATATATACAATTTAAACCATTTAAATCATCACACAACAAAATCCATGCAAACATGCATTTTTCATGGATTATGCTTAACAATTAACATATTGCACCAAGATCGTTTACTAAAACGCATAACCAATTACATGACATCCTAGGGTTTCTAATCATATTAAAAATCAAAACCAAAACCCTAAAAAATAAATTGGGTAAATCGACCCATCAAAAAAATTAGGGTTAGGATAATGAAAACCCTAGAAAATTATAATTAAATGAATCAAAATTCAAATTTATGCGTTTCGATAATTAATTACACATTATAACGGCTCATGATGCCACTGTTGGAATTATAATATCATGACAATCATATAAATAAACTAATAACATCAAGTAAGCATAGCGGAAGCAATTATAACAAGACCATATAATATGTAATTAATTAATCAAATTTAAATAGTAAACATACCGTAGTGATTCTAGCCCGAACAAGAATCAAATGCAATCTTCAACTCAAGAACCTTAATTAGGGTTTATGTGGATTCAAATAATAAATCCAAGAAACAAACAATAATGTGTTTGAATCACAATCTTGTACACATGTACTACTTCAAGTAAACGTCTATGCAAGTAAAACAAACACAAACACTAGAAGAATAACAAAGTATTCGACTCCCTTAAACTTTAATGGGGTGTCGAAATCTTTCCTAGGAGAAGAGAAGAGAAAACACACAAGATTAGGTGTTCAAGTTATGAGAAAACAATGAAACCTTGTGTGTTTATATAGGATAGAAAACTTAGAACAAAAGCTTCACCAAGGGATGTGGGATCCCTTGGCCGATCGGCCCATAGAACCCACAAGGGAATTCTAGAGCCTTCTTGACATTCCAATTTTCATCTATAGTCCATTTCCTTTTATTCGTCTAGTGGTCGTTAGCCTTTTTCGTTAAATGTTAACGATCATTACGTGTTTACATTCTAATAATTAATATAACATTTATATATAATTATTACTCATTTACTTTTCATACGTAAAGTGTGCAATCCCGTGATCTCGAGTTCGATCCTAACACACGACTATTAATTTATGTTCATAAATCTAACAGTTCCCACTTGTACATATCTTAATAGTGTGATCACATCGGTTAGTGTCTTGCAACACGCTGATGCCTCTAGTACGATATCGAGTAAGGCTTATGGAAAAACCTTTTAATGATTTCTCATTATTATTATCCATTTATTTCTAATACCACGTTAATAAGGATATGGATTAAAGTCATTCCTTAATTAACCATTCTGTTTCTCGTTGTTTGTGATTGATCAAGATTACCAAATCTTTTGAACATATTCAGGGAAGATCTTGGGTGAGGCCACACATACATCTCACCAACCCTACGAGGGGCCCAGCAGTATTAAACTCCAAAAATAAATTTGAGGGAACAAATTCTATCTTGACTACAAGCAAAACCCATAAACTTTGTAACATTCCCAAAAACAACCCTTATGACTACCACTAGTGTATAGCGTTAAGTTGTTTCACAAAATGTACTACATTTATGACACTTATCTTGCATCTCAAGTCTGAGGATAATTTCTCATGATTTACTTAATAACAAAATCTATAAAGTAACATCATGTAGTTGGGATAAGTCTTATATTCGGTATCATTGAATATCATCTGAAATGGCATGACTACGAATCAATATACTTTAAGTATATTATACCAACCTTCAGATTTGTCTTGATTTAATAATATTCCCATATTATTAACTGACAACGGACAATTTAGAATACCATTTATTCATGGATTAAACATACAAATATAGGATACAATATATTATAAATTAAACATACCATGTATTTAAATTTATTATAATAATTGTTTAACATCCTTTATCCAAATACTAAATAGATCAATGCATGATAACTCTTGTTGATGAATTATGTCTCAAGTAATGACATTCATACTTGTTGACAAGGCATAAATCATCCAACTTTGATCTATTGTAATTTTAAGAATACTTATTTTAAGAATTTAACTATTGAAGTTCTTATATATGCATACTCAACTATTTTGATAATGCCATATAATATTTCATAAATGTGTGACATCCTTAACCACCAATTTACGATAATCAAACTTCGAAATAAACATAAAATTACCTTAAACTATATTGTGTCATTGTACTATTATTGTTTCAACTATCTTTTATATAGGTCCAAAAATATAATAAAAACCAATCATACATAAATTAAAGTCAAAATTAGGGATCCGAACGTATTTAGTAGGGTATTATCAGTAAGGGTTGTATTTGAATCGTATTTCCGTATTTATCACTTTTGTCGTGCGGAGCACTTACCATTTTGCGTTCAACTTCTTGACATGGCATTCTGAATACAAATTTGCGTGCCACCAATTTTTATTTATTCCTAAACCATTAATAAACTGACACGTGAGATTGGAGTGCAAAAAATGAATTTGCCCTCCGGAATTAATTAAAAATACGATAGGATGTTTAAGGGCCCGTTAGTTAAGGGTTTTTATGCAAAATGTTTGGGTTGAAACTAGAAATTACATGTTTGGTTTGATATGCCATGATTTAAATTTGGGTTGAGACCCACAAATGTGAGGATACACAAAACCTCTCATGGGAGGTAACTTTTCATCATTTCTTTTCATTTTTATTCTGTTTCTTTCTTTAGTTTTTGTCCTTTTATTATATTTTTCACACAATCATATAAATTGTGGGTCCATTCACTAAGTTATATATATATATATATATATATATATATATATATATATATATATATATATATATATATATATAGGGTGGGGTTATAATAAAAAGTGTGTTATAATAAAAAGGATAGGAAGTCTTCCCAACCATTGGATCATATTTGACCAGATTTGACCAGATCAAAAAGTATGGTGGCAAGATGGTAAATAATGTAAACTTCGGGGGCAATACTATTACAGTGTAATTTACACAAGTTGTGTTTCATTCTCCAATATCTGATCATTCGTTTCATCTCAAAAAAGAAAAAACTCTCTCTAAAAAAACACACACTAGATCACACACAAACCCAGATTCTTTCATTCCAAAATCTTAATTCATCAACGATTATTCATCGTCAACGATTATTCATCATAAACGACTCAACCTACTGAATCAATGATTGGTACTGCATTGATTTGTTAGAGTTTCAATCCACCATTCAAACCCTTACTGCATCAACGATGGTGAGGATGAACCAACGAGATCTTAAGTAGATTTTTAATAATAACTTTGTTACTGCATCAATTTGTTAGATTTGATTTACTAAAATCATGTTTTTTTTACCAATTTAAGTTCGTTATCTTGGATATGATGAAGTAGGCTATCAAATCTATTCAAGAGTATGTGTATGTGTATGTTTACGGTTGCTGCATGCAAGGTGTTTGATAAAATGTCTTAATGGGACTCTATAACTATGGTGCACTAACTTTACATTTTGATGCACTTGTAATGAAACTGTGATGCACTAATTTCAACTCAGATGTAGTAGTGTTCAGGTGTCGCGTGTAAGGATGAACTAGGCAAAGTGTACGTTATTTTATGTGTGTATGCTTGGTTGTATGTTTGATGCACTAGAATTTGAATTGAGATGTAGTAGGTGTTCAGTTGTTATGTGTAAGAATGAAGTAGGCTAACTGTAAGTTGTTTTATGTGTGTAAATGAGTTTGTATGCTTGGTTGTATGTCTGATGCACTTGAAAATGAACTGAGATGCAGTAGGTGTTTAGTTGTTACGTGTAAGGATGAAATAGGCTAAGCCTAGGTTTTTTTATGTGTGTAAATGTGTTTGTATGCTTGGTTGTATGTGCGATGCACTGGAAAATGAACTGAGATGCAGTAGCCATTCAGTTGTCGCGTGTAAGGATGAAATAGGCTAAGCGTAGGTATGTGTATAAATGTGTTTGTATGCTTGGTTATATATGTGATGCACTGGAATTTGAACTGAGATGCAGTAGGTATTTAGTTTCGCTTTTAAGGATGAAATGTGCTAAGTGTAGGTTGTTTTAGGTGTGTAAATATGTTTGTATGCTTGGTTGTATATGTGATGCATTAGAATTTGAACTGAGATGCAGTAGGTCTTCAGTTATCGCATGTAAGGATGAAATACGCTAAGCGTAGGTTGTTTTATGTGTGTAAATGTGTTTGTATGCTTGGTTGTATATGTGATGCATTGGAATTTGAACTGAGATGCAGTAGCTATTCAGTTGTCACATGTAAGGATGAAATTGGCTAAGCCTAGGTTGTTTTATGTGTGTAAATGTGTGTGTGTGCTTGGTTGCATGCATGATGCACTAGAATCAGAACTGAGATGCAGTAGGTATTCAGTTGTCACGTGAAAGGATGAAACAAGCTAAACGTAGGTTGTTTTATGTATGTAAATGTGGTTATATGATTTGTTGTCTATGTGATGCACTGAAAATTGAATTAAGATGCAGTAGGTATTAATATGTTTTAGAATGATGAAGTGATGTAGTAGGTTCTTATTGTGGCATATAAGGTTAGATTAGACCATGTGTAGGGTGTATTACTGGTTGAAAAGTGTATGTATCTGTGTGTTGTATGGATGATGCATTTGGTGTCACGAAGGTATGCAATATGTACATGTTTGTGGCATATAAGGTTAGATTAGGTTAGATGCAGTGTGTTTTATTTATCGACAAGTGCATATTGTGTTTTACTTGTCGAAAAGTGGTTGCGTGTCTATTTATATGCATGATGCAGTTGCTGTAAAGAAGTGATGCAGTATGTGTTTATTTGTGTCATATAAGATTCAACTAGGTAACGCACAGGATTTAATGCTTGTGGAAAAGAGGTTGCATGTGTATTTGCATGCATGATACAGTTTTTGTAAAGAAGCGATGCATTAGGTATTCATTTGTGGCATATAAGGTTAATTAGGTCACACATAGTGTGTTTTATTTGTCAAAATGTGCTTGTGTGTGTACTGTATATATGATCATTTTACAGGTAGAAATAAATACGAAAATAGCAGACTAAGATATGTTGAATATGACGTTGATCTGGTGAGTAAAAGTTGATCAGATGATTAGTTGTTTTTTGCTGCATTAGAGTGCTATAATTAGTGCATCACAATGAAACACTATATTAATTTAATAGTCTATTATAAACTTTCACAGATGAACATGCATATTGACTACTTGATGAGGAATAAACACCCAAGATGGAATGAGATGTTTACCGTAAGGGTTGTGGTTCTTTTGAAGCATATGGAAACTTCCAATGGTCGTGGTATTTTTGAGGAAGAGTTAAAGAAAGAAGACGTAGGTCAAAGAGGAGAAATCTATCTATTGCAAGCAAAGAAAATGGCCAAGACGATTCTTACAATTATGAATAAGAAAAAGGCGAAAGTCTTGGCATGCACAGAGGCATATAACAAACTGGAAATAGTAGATTCCAATCCTCTAATGATACAATCAAATTGAAAGACGGAATGGTAGAATTATTGAACGCGTAACAAGGATTATCAGATGATACTTGTGGATCATTAAAAAACAATGTTTAAATTCTATTGGATGTAATACTTTAGATTACTGGATGTTTAATATTAAGTATTGTACATCTTAATGATGATAATGTTTGTTTAATATTAATTACTTTTGATTATTACTGATATCTGAATGAACATAGATGCACTAAATTATAAATCATATTGCTCTGAAATACTAGTGCATCACATTGTATACAACTGGTGCATCATAATGTATACAACTGGTGCATCATAATGTGTATATCAAGTGCATCACAATGATGTAAGTTTAATGTATCACAATAAATCTACTACCTCACAATGTTAAATATTTTTAAAATTCTACTGCATCACAATATTGTTCTACTGCATCAGAATGCTATCATATTACTGCATCACAGTGTTATCATACTGCTGAATCACAATATAATTTTACTGCCTCACTGTGTTAATTTACTGCCTCACAATGTCAATTTACTACAACACTATGTTATACTACATACTATTGCTACTCAATACTAGCATACTCCTAAAATCAAAATAAAATTATGTTACATCAGAATATTGTTCCACTGCATCAGAAGTTTATCATATTACTGCATCATAATGTTATCATACTACTGAATCACAATATAATTTTACTGCATTACTATGTTAATTTACTATACCATAATGTTATACATATTGTTGCTTCTCAATGTTATCATAGTGTTGCATCAAAATAATACTTTACTGCATCTCTGTATTATGTTACTGCATCATAATGAATATTTTACTGCATTACAATGTAAATGATACTGCATCAAAATGTATATTTTGCTGCATCATAATGTACTAAACAAATAACATAATGCAGTAACTATTATCCATAAAATAGAAAGATACCAAGTATATTTCATAAACACTATTGATGTTTGGTAATAAATACTATACATCATAGAACAAAAACATGTATTGTAAGTAATTCTTTAATATCTTTATAGTACTTATTGCGAATTGAGAAAAAAAAAATAAAAAATAACTGAAATAATGCTTTCAAGCTTTATGGGATCTTCTAAGCCCAGCTCTTGTCGCTCTTGTCGGCTCTACTGGTTGCTTGCTTTTCTTCGATGGTGGCAATTTTAACGAACATGTCCTGGAATTATGGCCTTCTTTCTCTTCACATACACTACATGTTCTTCTCTTATTACTTTAATGAATCATCATGTTATTCACTGCATTACAATGTATATATAAACTATAAGATACACTAGATAAATACCAACTGCATCAGTATTTCAAAATAGCTGCATCAAACTAACGACTAAATATACAAGCCTTTTCCTGATAAAAGAACAAAAATACTAGCTAATAAATTCAACTTCGTCAAAAACAAACACCTACTGCATCAAAGTTTTAAATCAACTGCATCATACATACAATTACACACATGAACAATTTATACTCACCACTTAAAAAATATAAGCTTTTAGATATATATATATATATATTTGCCACAAACAAACACCTACTGCATTAACATTTTAAAAGAGTTGCATCACGCACACAACTACACACACAAGCCTTTTCCACCGAATAAATGATAGATTAAAAGCTGATACATCATAGTTTAAAATTACTGCATCACAGTTATTAAATATCACAAAGACATTTTAACAAACACCTTATGTGCAGCATTCCTAATCACTTTTTTTTATCAATTTTTTTTCCAGATTTGGTTTCAAGTGCATAAAGAAACATAGTGTAGTCTGAATCAAACTCCGAATATAACGTATATAGATCAATAACAACATAAAAAGCGAAGAAAATATTAAAAATACGTTCAATAAACATCATCTACATGTAATTGAAGATAATATGACCAAATGAGTCATGGTAACAATAAAATACCATTAAAGAAACTTACTTTCAGTTTTGAATGACGAATCTACGGTGGAGAAGACGGTGAAGATCATGGTGGAGAAGATGGTGAAGATCATGGTGGAGAAGACGGTGAGGATACAGTGGTTAACGGTGGTAGATAAGGTGGTGAATGGTGGCAGAAACAAAAAAGATGAAGCGGTGGGTTTTGGAGCAGAGAAGATTAAGTGGTGGTGAGAGGTGGGTTTTTGGAGCAGAGAAAATGAAGCGAGTTATTGTGAGAATAGCTGGAAAAAATGATATATATACCCTAATGATGAAGTGACAAAAATACCCCTACTAGTTATAATTGAGAAGCAGGTGGAGGGGGGACATGTGGCAAGCTGTCATTGCTTCCTACCCTTTTTATTATAAGAGACTTTTTATTATAACCCAAACCTATATATATATATATATATATATATATATATATATATATATATATATATATATATATATATATATATATATATATATATATATATATATATATATATATATATTAATCCTAATTAATTATAAATCTCAATCTTAGGTGGTGTTTGTTTATTAAGAGGGTTTGAATCTGAATCTGAAGTGTAAATGTCTGAATCTGAACGCATCTGAATGAAAAAATGAAAAAAAAAAAAAAAAAAAAAAAAAAAAATGGATTTTTTTTTTTTTTTTTTTTTTTGTTATTTTGTGTCAACAAGAGGCATTCAGAAGCGTTAAGACACCCCTCTCAAGTCTTTACCATTAATATCTAACTGCATCTGAACGCGTCTGAACGACAGGAAAAAAAAAACGGTCTGAACGACGTAAATGTTTGACCGATTCAGACACAGTGCCCGTTCAGATGCGTTAAGAGGTTGAAAAAAAAAAAAAAAAAAAAAAAAACGCAGCCTTAATTTATATCCTAATACATAAAACAAACAACTTTTATACTTTCTCTCTCCTACATCAAATCTAAATCCAAATCCTAAACCAAATTTAAATCCAAATCCAAATCCAAATCCTAAACCAATCTACAACTAAACGGGCCCTAAAAGTGTACTTGGAGCACAAAATATTATCTTTGTGCACCAGGTTCTATGCTGGGGCGCGTACGTTTTCTTATATATTTTTTTTGGAAGAAGGCACGTCGTTTTGTTGTTAAAGTGGATAGATAAGCATATAGTTCTTTATCCATTAGCTGTGTTTGGCAAAGGCGGGTTATAAGGGCTTGAGTTTTTAAAATAAATCGATTAATAAAATAAGTCTTGTTTGTCATAGGGCTTATGGAAATGCTTATAAAATAAGTTTGCTAAAAATTTTAGCTCCATAAATGAGGCTAAAAGCTTTAGCTCGAGGCTTTTGAAGAATAAATTACTTATTTACTCACAAAAATATCTAACATATAAAACACATTTAATTATGTCCTTTTTAATAATTTTGCAATAATAAGCCTCAGCCTCAGCCATTTGCCAAACAAGTTTATAAAAATACAAATATTAATTTCGGCTTATAATATAAGTCCTAGCCTCAGCCTCAGCCCCAACCCCAACCCATTTCGTCAAACATACCCAATATCTATAAAAATTTGTACTTTTAAGATGTCCTTCTTATCACATCTTGCTCTATTTAAATTGTAAAAAGTAAGTTGTTATGCATCAACTTCTTTAACACGTAACATCATTATGAGTTTTCCTAGGAGAAAATTTTCGTTATGTCTAGATATGAATATAACATAAATGTTTTATTGGCTAAAATGATTAGTTATGAAAGTTTAAGGGATTATGTCGTCAAAAAATACATGATGTTACGAGGGAGTACGTTTATAGTATCGCTATCCGCTGAACAACAAAGTTTACGAAATCACTAACGATGACGAGTTAAGGATTTTAATCAATTACATAACTCCGACAAGTCAAGATCACATGGTTACGGAATAGGAACCTATGAAAAATAGGCTAGACAAATTTACCCGAGGAGTCTAGTGACATTTACCCCCATGTGGAGCGATAGAAAACATTAATTAGAAAAATTAATCATAGCATAACAAGATTAGTAATTAGGCTAGCATATTTCTCCCTACTGATTATTTCTTTCATTTTTATTTGCTTTCGTTTTATTTTAATTTTATTAGTTTAATTAATCAATTCATAAAACCCCCTTTAAAATCTGTGACATTAGAATTTAGATTAGATCCACACTCATAGCTTTTGGGACGACCTCGGCTTTACCGATTACTACACTACACACGACCGGGTACACTAGCCGTTAGTGAATTAGGTAGACCTTAAGTAGACGAGAAATTATAAATATTAAAACATGGTCAGAAATCCTACATCACTTAAATAATAGGTACTGTATAATATAAAACCATCATCGCAAATTTCGGATATCCAAATTTGTAATATAACTAGTTGTTGACAAGTCATTTATAATAATTAATAACAAAAAATTATAGTAAAATAAGAAATTGAAAGATTTCGTTGAAATTGTTTGTTTGGAAATTTCCCGAAAAGCTAATCATTGGTTCCTCTCTATCGGAACAATAGGGCGTTATGGTCATTACTAAACTTATTGAAGAGATGAAATATAACCGAGGTATATCTTTTTTATCAGAGGTTGAATCGATCATCAGAAGAAGAATTAGGACAAAAATTAAGATACATTCTGGGAAAATCAAACTTCCATCGAAGAGAAGCAAATGAAAGGCTTTCATAAAAATTCTTGTAGAATCAAGAATGAAGTTTTCATTATGTACATGTATTGTAGAAAATGTCTCATTTTATATTTTCACTTTAAGCCTTAAAAAACCATGAGATGGCTGTGATATCATAATAGTCGTATTTAACTCTTTGAGAAATATTTATCTTTTAAATAACTTAATTTAAATTCATGCGGTGAAACTTATTGAAAATATGGCCATCCAATAAAAAAAAAAAAAAAAAAAAAAAAAAAAAACGACAAAATACCAAAAACCAAACAAAACTTTTGGTGCGAGTTTGATTTTAAAAAAATTAAAAGCAAAAATCGAGGTTTTGTTTTAACAATAAACCGCCCCATGCTCAACCCGGCTTTATACCTAATAAATGTTGATTATTGAGATAATCTATACTACATATAAAGGGAAAATGGTCAATTTTGAAAAAATGATGAATCTTGAAAAGTGGAAATCTTGAAAAATCTTATTAAAGGAAATTATAAAATATAATTAATACTCTTATTAAAACACCTCATTACTTAAAAGTACAATGATTTATTCACATTGTACAACCAATTAAAAACATATCTACCAAATTAAATACAACCAATTAATACAAATCACAAACCTGGTTGTCCCGGGACGCTTCAAACCAGACGGGTTGAACCGGTTTAATTTTACCCGTTTTCTACCCAACCTAGCAAGTTGACATGGTTTAAATCGATCAATTTTACGACCGGAACGGTTCACCCGGTTGAACCACCCGGGTCGAACCGGGTTTCAAGACATTATGTTTAATTCTTAAATATTCAAACTTTTATTATTTTTCATTTATAACCTATAAACTTTTTTTTTTATGAATAAACTATTTGTCGCTATAAAGAATTTATGGTCAAATCTTGAAAAGTGAAATGTTGAAAGTTAAAGGTGAGAGAAATGCATATTATAATTAATACTCTTATTAAAACACCTCATAACTTTAAAATACAATAATTTATTCACATTGTACAACCAATTAAAAGTATATATATCAAATTAAAAATAAACAATTAAAACACCCCTTACTAAAGTACAATAAAATTTTCACAATGTACAATTTAAACAAGATACGACATAATTTAAATATAAAATAATTAACACAGTAACTAATGTTATTTTACACATTATACAAATTAATAAAATACACAAAGCTTCATACAAGTTAACAAGTTGATGGTACATATAGTTTTGAAAACTGGACCGGATCAACGAGTTCAACCGGGAACCGGTGTCGGCATCGGTTCGTCTAACTAATAAAAGCCATACGAAAACATATATTTCAAAATGAAACTATTAATACACATCGAAAACCAGGTTGAACTGGAACGCTTCAAACCCGGCGGGTTGACCCGGTTTAATTTGACCCGTTTTCGACCTAACCCGTCGGGTTCACTCGTTTTAAATCGACTCATTTTTCGTCCAGCGGGTCGAACCGGGTTTCAAAACATTATTTTTAATCTCTAAATCTTCAAACTTTTATTATTTTTCGTTTATAACCCATAAACTTTTTTTTATCACTAAATGATCTGTCGCTATAAAATCCCGTTGCTATGCACGGGTACTCGCCTAGTGATATAGTATAGAACTTGTTCATTGCATTTCATACAATAGGGAATGATACATAAAGGGGATTACAAAGCTATTTTGAGTAAATAGATAATTATCCGTTAATTGACAACTAATATACAACTAATAGGATAAGAATGACGACTAGGATGAATACAGTTTAACAATAAAAACTTTTAACAAATCTCAATGATAACTTCGTAAAATGTTTCTATGTACAATCCAGCTGCGAAGCGCCCATGGAAAATACCTCGTTTTCAAATGTTGTGTGTCACATCTATGATAGATAATTATTGCGGAGAACGACGCTAATATTATTTGATGTCACATTTCATTTTTAATATATTTTTTTACACGTAGACTCGTATTATGATATCTAACATATCTCTCATTTTTAGAATTTCTTTGATTTTTGCCCTCAACGCGTGTAGATAACAACAATAAAAAAAAAACGTGTACAAGTGGATTTTGTATGCTAGCACATGATAATATTGACAAAACCATTTTATAGCCATCACAATCCAAAAATATCTGTGTCTTTTCTGGTTCAGATACAAGTTGCAATATCAAGGTGTGTTAAACGCGTACATTTATCAGTTCTTAGCTAATTCCCAGCTTTTAACTTTTGTCTTTTGATATCAAACCATTATAAGTTTCCTAGCTGTATTTGCAAGGTTAAATATCTGTGACACATATAAATAGTTCAAATAACTTCTGTGTGTGTAAATATTATTTTGTGCTTGTTTTATTGGTTTGTAACATTTTTTTATAGTGAGTAATGGAGCACCAAGAAAATGTTGTACATTTAGAAGTGGCTGATACAGATGAAGGCAATTTTGGGTATGTTTTTTTTTTTTTTTTTTTTTCATTTTGGTTTGTTTTGTTTCTAGTACTTGTACCTTTATTTATCCAATGCAAATGTTATGATCATAGATTTATGAATGTGTTTTGATATAGCAAATAAGCAGTTTTAGAGTGTTAGGGACTGATAACAGATATACTTAGAAGGTGGATGGGATTGCTTGTTTTAGAGTGATTATATGTTTGCTTATTTAAGTGATTATTTTTTGCCAAACACTTAAAAAAACTGCTTATCTTCTTATAAATAAGCATATAAGCACTTAAATAAGCAATCTCAAACACCCTTTTTGGGTGTGCTTATTTACTCTAAAATAAGCAGATAAACATGTAAATAAGTAAGTACAAACACCTCTTATATGATTATTTGTGAGTGATATGAGATATTATAAAGAGGCATTTTAGAGTTGCTTATGTCAAAAAGCGATAAACAGATAAATTAATCTCAACCACCTTCTAAAACATTAGAAGTGATTCCTGATAATTAAGCTAGTTTGAATGTGTTCTGAGACTACCCATAATGGGTTCTTGTATCGCACGTGAAACAAGCCAACGACGTGTCAACCATTGTTACGGCCCTCCCCAGCGACGCTTTATGACCAAGACACGATGTTGTGATGAAAAAAAAAAAAAAAAAAGATTCATGACGGATTTATACTTTTTATTTTTGGTTGTTTAGTTGCACACATTATAAAAGGAGGTGCAAGATCAAGACACCATGTTGTGATGAAATTTTCGATTGCCGACACTGTCATA
>JARVZY010011508.1:0-25640 GCA_030686995.1 Artemisia argyi
AACGAAAACAAGAGGAAAAGGGATGACAACCAAGGAGACGATCAAGTATGGCAGCCAAACAAACAACATGAAGTGGTTAGGGCCTACGTTGCAGAGCCAAGTGAAAAGAAAGGATATGCAGGTACTTTACTGTCACACCCCCAAAATACCTGAATGGCAGCGGAATGGAATACCTGGGGGTGACTGTCATAGCACCATAGTTACAGTTATATTGAACAACCTAAAGTGTCGTTTAGAAAATACAACGTTTGATCATTAAAACATTCAAAGTTTACAAAGCTTAGGTCCCAAAAGAGTTTGCCAATATAGTTAAAATAAGTTCAACAAGATCAAACGTTTCATAAGTGCAGAAAATATGGTGAGACGCGTCGACTCCGCGACTCCATGAAGGTCCAAATGTATGCAACATGAGCTACCTTAATAACCTAAGAAATACATTGCGAAAAACGGTCAACACGAATGTTGGTGAATAATCATAGGTTAATAAGTAAATCGTAAGTACATAAGCCACAAGTAATAAGTAAACCGACAAAAAAATGTCAAAAATGCTACATTGTCTCTTAAGCTCATGACCCCGAAGCTAGACTTTGTAATGGCCCCACCAGAGTGTTTACCAGACACTCAATTCGTTAAGACATGAAATGCATTCGTCCCGTTGGAGCAACCCAACGCGAATGGAGGCGTCACCCTCGATAGATCTATCCACTCACTCTCGCTTAGCAATATAACTAACGGTCCATGATATATAAGGGGACTTAACTTGGTAGTAAGGCAACTTAAGCAATGTATGGAATTTGTAATACTTGGGCATGTACAAAAATAATTATGCAATGTATTCTCCCCCGTGGGATTTGAAATCAAATAAGTAATTAAAACGGGGCTATGAGAACTCACCTGGAGTGATAGTACAAAGATGGTACAACGATGGTAAATTGATCGGGACAATAAGGCGCGAACACTAGCCGCAACCTAAATGAATAATCGTGATCTAATTTAGATCATGCAGTGATGTAATGAATGCACATGCACATGATACCTATACCACTCGTAACTTGGAAATACTAGTTATTGTCAAATAAAATACTTTCCATACTTAGGAAAAATAAGTCCAAATAGAGTTATAAAAACTTGTCATAATATATATCGTATAAAAATGTTAGCGTTATATCTCCTTGAATTGAAAACTTTAAAATAACGTCGTTAAGTCGTATAAACATTCTCTTGGGTCGTACGTATTCATTTGTTAAGAATATAGTCCTTAGTAACGTTTCTAGAAAATATACCATTTAGTGCGTAAGTTATTATTTTTATTCGTGACCAAATATATATATATAGTTTGACGATGTTAGAATGGGTATAACTCGGTCGTTTTAGGCTCGTTTTCCTTGTTCTTTATGTCCACGGATTCGTTTTTGTGTATACTAGTATATTTTTGATAACTCGGCTCCTCTAGGTTACGTTTAATACCTCTTTTTACCCGTCGAAATCTGCCAAACAGCAAGCAGTTTTTATAAAAAATAGTTTTCGTCGTTAAATTTGCAAAAATCATATCTCCTTCGTTATAAGCTCGTTTTAATCCGTTCTTTTGCCTAAAGTTTCGTTTTTGAAAGTATTTTCTAAATCTTTGGTCAAAAATTAACCATCAACCACTGATTTTCCCACGAAATAAAAATAGGGACAATAGGTATTTCTATTGTTTCAAAAATCATTTCTAGGGTCCTAATCTAGTTCCATCTTCAATCAAACCACTTTCAATCACCACAAAACTAATCTAATCCTACCATACACCTTCTTAGGGTGTCATGGGTTCCTAAACATCACAACCAAGTAGATCTAACAAGGATCTAACCAAAAATCACTTCTAGGGCTTGTAAGTTCCAAAAGTTTGTAAAAATATAGTGGTATAACTATTTTGTGCATGGATCAAAGCATGAAAGCTATAAGATATAAGTAAATACTTGATGAAAACATAAAAATTAACTTGATAACTTACTTTGAAAGGTGGTGTGATTAGATGATAAAACCTTAGTATTCTTAAGTTTATAATTCAAAACCTTGTAAGAAATACTTAACTAAACTATAATAACACTAGATCTTGAGAAATAATTTTGTCTTGCTCCTCCTTCTTGTTGTGGCCGTGGGTTTCAAGAGAGAAAAAGAGAGAGATGAGTTTCTTGAGTTAGATGAGAAATGAGATAAAAAGATCTAGTTTGGTTATATGTATTATTTGATATTATTATTATTTTATAAAAGTTAGTATAGCTCATTAATGAATCTTGAGTGTACAAGTAAACCATGTAAGAAAATGTTATGGGGGGCGGGGGGGCGGCAAGTCAAGGTGGGGGGGGGGGGGATGTATGTAAGACTTTTGTAACTTTGTGTATTATTGTGTTATTTAGTAGTTTTAAAATGTACCGGGTACCGGGTTAACTAAAAATAAATTTTAACGGAGTTAACCGGGATAAAATAAAGTTATAAAAATTATAAAAATAGGTTGGGTAAAATTATTGGGTGTTTAGATAATTATCGTTTAATTTCTACGAAAACCGTCGAAATTTTAGTAAACTTAAGTTAATAATAAAAATAAATATCCAAAATACCGGGTAAATTAATATTACAATTTTTATATTATAAAAATATATTGGGCTCATAGTTGGGAGTGTTGGACATGTTAGTCACATTTATAGTTCGCGTATTAGTGTTTATTTAAAATAAACATACGAAATTCGTTAATTATATTAAAAATATAATTTGAATACCCTACGAGTGGAAAAGTATGCAAGTGCCATAAAGATGATATGCAGACTATTTCTAGTCTGTATGAAATGTCCCAATGATAATGCATGAA
Source organism: Artemisia argyi (assembly GCA_030686995.1). Classification (NCBI taxonomy): domain Eukaryota; kingdom Viridiplantae; phylum Streptophyta; class Magnoliopsida; order Asterales; family Asteraceae; genus Artemisia; species Artemisia argyi. Next base: position 2,849 of record JARVZY010011508.1, read on the forward strand.
TTCGTTCCTGAACCAATACGGTTACGCGAATTTGAATACTCGTAAACTAAATTTACGATGACATGAGTAATGCACGTGAATAGTGTCATTTCTTCCGGAAATGAATAGTGTCAAGTGAATAGTAAAATTTCTGAACGCTTCTCAGAATATCAAATTGACCTCGAAAACGATGAATCGATGAATAGTAAATGATGAATAGTAACTTGTGAATAGTAAATTGTCGAGGTTTAGAAAATGACCGGAAATTACGAGTTGTGACAGTCTTCCCTTCTAACAGGAACTTCGTCCCGAAGTTCAGTTTTGGTTGGTCTCTGAAGTATATTTGGTAAAAAGACGTGGATACTTGAGTTGCATTTGGTCTTCCCGTTCCCAAGTAAATTCGGGACCTTTTCAATAATTCCAGCGAACTTTCACGATAGGAATTTTGACTTTGCTTCAACCGTTTGACCTCATGGTCCATGCTTTCTACTGGTTCTCTTACCAAGTTTACGTTTGTCTCAAGGTTGGATTCCCTTCCAAATGGGATTATGATTGACTAATCTGAAAGTCATTTCCTGGATTTGAATAGGTGAAACATAGTTGTGTAATCCGGCTGTTCCTTAACAAGGCTCAAGTCTGACGGCCACTAGGCCTACTCTGTCTGAACTATTAAGTGGTCCAGTGTATATCGGTTTTAACTTTCCAAATCTTTCCGAATAATATCATGCCTTTCCTAGGCAGAACTTTCAACATGATCTGGCTACCAACTTGAAGTTTTAATGGTTTACAACTTGTAGAATTTGTAATTGATTCTTGACTTGTAGAAAATTTCTGGTTATTTCATGAATGCCTACAGGAATAGTGAGTTTGGCTTTTTCCGAGTTTGGTTCGTCAATAGATGATCAGTGCTTCTTCAGGTTTATAATGTAATATGGGTAATATATGTTGCTGAACTCTGTCAGAACTCAAATCTTATATGTCAGCTGGTCGATTCTAACATGAATCTGGAATGGTCCAATATACTTAAAGGTTCAATCTCTCGTGTTACCAAAATCGTATTATGCCTCTCCAAAGCAAAGCTTTCAACTTAGTTCGTTCTCTCTCGTGAATCTGGTTAGTTTGTTGTTCAAGGATACCCAATCCGTATGATGTGCGTCATGTACCAACCTAACTTTTACCAGTTTCTCGTTGCTTGTAACGGGTTCTTGACTTGTGAAATTTCCTTTGTTGTTACATAATTTAGTTCTAGACCATTGAATTTAACTTTCCGATTTCGGTCTGTAAATAGGTAATTGGTACTTCGACCATAAAGTGCCTCAATTGATGTAGTCTCTATGCTCGCGCTATAACTATGGTTGTAAAAGAATCCAATTTATGGTAAATGATTAGTCCAACCATTTCTAGAGTCAATCACTCATACTCTGAGTATAAATTTCCTATGTTTGAATCGTTCTCTCGTTCTGACCATCGGTCTGAGGATGATAGGCGGTGTTTACATCTTAATGAGGTTCCGAAGGAAATCTTAAAATGATTGCTAGAAGTCCAAGGTGATTCGATTACCTTTATCAGGAATAATTGAATTTGTACGATAAATCTTGTGTCTAATTCCACAACGTTACGTCTTTCGAACACGGCGTTATCTGATGGGGATAGAATATGGGTAACAATTTTTTATTCCTTGAGTTTTGGTCTAATGGATGCTAAGACATATGTCTTTCTTTGCCTATTGTACTTGGTCTCCATTACTGACGTTTGTAATCGTTCTATGGTGTTCCTCCTAATTTCCTTCATCACATATTCTAATATTTCTTATTGTCAAGTCACAAAGCCCTAAATGCATAAGCGATGTAGCATGGTGATTGGTTTTCAAAATTTATCTCGCGATTTTTGAGTTTTTGGTCGAAATCTTTTTCTGAATAAACGAATTTAGAAAATGAAGCAAATGGTTTACTAAATAATATCTGTCTTGATGATTCAAAATTCGATAGTTATGAAATGTGACGCGATTTTCAAACATGTTGTGAATAGAACTGTTTACCAAAGTTTAATGTTTAAACATTTCTCATTGTATAATGGCTCAAGTAAATATTGGCTAAAAAGGATCGTATTTATTCAAAATAGGCAATTCAAAATTATTTTCTACGAGATAGGTAATTTGTATGGACAAAATTTTGAAATCAACTTCATTTAAAAGTAAAAATACTAACAAGGATAAAATAGTAGGATAGGAAATGTTCGCATAATTGCATAGGTGTCTAACATTCGGTTTCTGATATTTGGATGATGTCTATTGGTGGTTATCTGGTAAAACTACAAGCCTAGGTATTCAACCAACTTAAGTCTTGAGATGGTTTATCGTTGAAATTTTCATCATGTTGGCAATATGAGGGTTTCAATTGATACTTTGTCGATGAATTTCCGTATTGTCTTCACATGTAGCTGGGGAGATATTCTTGAGTCTGATGCCTTTCTCAATGTATAGGTGAGGTTATCCAGAAGTTCTAGAGAACATAATGCTTTAGGGGAATCTATATCGATATCAATAATTCGAATCAATCATTCTTGGCGTAAACTCACTGCAGGGAAGTTTGCGTATGGATGAGACCATGTTAACTCGAAACACTCTACAGTATCGGTTAGGAAGCTTGGTTTATTTCTATAGTGTTGCTTAGCGTACCTTCCCAGTGTGTTCGATCCTGTAGCTCAGTCTAGCTAGTACCTTTGAATAAATAAATTGGACAACTAGGTCAGAGATGGTGAGTCGGATGGTCTCGTGGTATCTTAGGATTGTTGTTGAGTTATGATTTTTTCTTGTTATATACTCCTAGTCTTGGTTAGTAGTTCTGTAATCCTTTCCTTGCTTTTCTGGTATCGAGGAATCCTACTCGTAATTGATATGGAAAGTCTCTCCTAGAGAAATCAATGGAACAATCCAACTTAATGGCTAAGTGGGTGACATGTGGGGTAAGTATCCAGGGAGAGTTTGTCAGAAAAAGACACTTATAAAAGAGTTTACTTGTCTAAAACGCTTTTAAATGAAGATTGTTATTAGCAATACTTAAAAAAAAAAAACTATTTCCTTCATGGCATAATCCTTCCCGAAGTATACATAGGTGATCAGGCTATGTATAGTTGAGGACTAATGATGCGATGTTTGATTTAGCCAAAATAATATTATTTTTCTCAAAAGCTTTAGATGGTGTTCAACGCATTGTTGTTAAAAATGGTATACTAAATATTTCCTTGCAAAGTAATATAAAAAAAATTTGTTCCGCGTAATAATAGTAAATATTTGGCGTAATATCGGAAAAATCAGTTTATAGTACGGTAACAAAACGGCTTATTTTAGCAATTCGGTAAAAAAAACAATTTCCCCTTAAGGTAGTAAAATAGTTTGAAATAAAACTCGTTGAATGGTTTATTGGATACATGGGTAAATACTATGGAATGGTAATAATCTATTAATCCGTCAGTAAACGAAAGTTATGGTTATCATAGAGGTAACAAAAGATAGTCATTACATTAGATAGGAAAGTGCTTAATATAACTAGGTTACATCAACGTACTTATGGAAAGTACCAAAAGAAGTACAACCCTAGAGGGCTCAACTATGGTTTGCATAATTAAAACATAAACTTCTTCTTCCAATTCTGGTTTCCCAACTCCGGGCATTCACTCCTGAAGTATCCCACTACTCCACACTCGCGGCAGGTTACCGTGAGTTTCTGATGCTTTGCGAGGGTGGGAGCCTTGCAATCCTTGGCTTCGTGTCCGATCTTTTGGCAGTTCTTACATTGAGAGGGGCAAGATCCTTTGTGATGAAACTGACACTTGTTACACTCGGGTAGTTTACCAACATACCTTTTCTTTTGGCTTGACCCAGCAGCACAGGTCTCCACCACTTGTTGTATCTTAAACGGTTGTTGAGAAGCATTAGCATTCAGATTACCGATCCACTTTCTCTTGTTGCTACCATTGCCTCCTAAAACCTTGGTGTGAGCTATGCGTTCCTTTGCTTCGATTGCCATTCTGATAGCTTTAGGCATGGTATCGGGTTCCAACGAGATGACTAACATACGAATTTCAGGAGAAAGTCCTCCTATGTACCTTTCAAGTTTCTTGCTTTCCGGCTCATCCATTGCAGAGCCTAGTCGGGCTAAATCATAAAAAGAAGCAGTATACTTAACAACATCATCTCCTACCATGGTAAGGTTTAGTGTTTCCTGTTCAATTGCTTGTAATTCGCTTTTCACACAGAACTTCAAACTCATCATCCTTTTTAGTTTCTCCCAAGAGTGTGAGTAAGCAGCATCAACTCCTACTACCTGGACATACTTAGTCCACCATTTCTGGGCATGCTCTTGAAAAGTGCAAGTGGCGAACTTAACCTTGTCTTCCTTACAGCAGTCACCACATTGAAAGATTGTTTCTAATTCTTCGAACCATTTGAGAAATTCCTTTGTGTCTATATTTCCGCTAAAGGAGGAGGGATTACAACCCATAAATTCCACGTGAGTAAGTTCCTTGGTGAAGGTAGTAGCCATGTTCTTGGCAGTGACTTGTCCAACAGCAGCTTGCGTCATGCTTGGAGTGGTTTGCTTAAATCTATTTCCATCAAATCATAAGAGTCCATGAGAATCTATAGGTAATAAAAATCATCATATTCATAACACATGAATATAATACATGAAAGTTTCGGTCTATATGAACCCATATCATAGATAGCACAACCATTCCCTTATAGTAGAGTTAATACTTGGTGATTCCGTTTGTTCATCAATCAAAATACTACAAGTTTCTTCGAACTATGCCACACCTCTCGTGGCTAGGGTAATAGTAAAAGCTAGTAAGGATATAAGTCTAGTCTAAAGACTTCCTGTAGTCCTTCTAGGTGAAATCAGGTTTATGGCATCGTAAGGTCGAGATAGTCCTGAAGTAGTGTCTGAAGTTGTGCATCGATCAAGTTCTAGATAGCGTAGGTTCTAAACCATTCTTGAGGAACCTGCGGATGTTCCTGTTGAGTCCGTAATCTTGGTATTATCCACAAGGCATTATCTAATTCGCGGCAAGTGGAAATGGAAAAGGGAAATGACAATGGTGGTATTCTAAAGGATGAGAATAACATTGATGACAATGAGATCCTAGTGATGAGTTAGGAGATAATGGTGATAATAGTGAATGGGATACTACCCTCTTTCGCGCTATCTCGCGATATCTAAGAGGTAAAGTTAAAGTACGCACTATGGGGCGACCAATAGTGAAATAAGTAACCAACGGTGGTGGTAGTACCTGAGTAGTAAGCGTCCTACTAGTGGAGGAAAGAAAACATACAATCTCCCTTGTAATAAGCATCCTAATAAGTCCATTAAGTCTGAATACTCTACCAAACGGCATTCTATGTATAGGTTAAATGATAGGAAAACCTTATTCCTATAACAAATCAATAGTGCTAATGGTGGTATACGCGCAACTGGTGGTATAATGGTAGTGGAAGATGACAAGGCATCTTCAATGTCGGAATCCGACGAAAGGATAACAGCGTGGGTATCTGAAGACATGTCACTTGTGAACCAGGTCAATATAATCATATATATATATGAGTATGGGTATGAATAACTCGTACAGTGTGTGCGTAAAGCAACATGTATAGTGAATATGCACCTATGATGAAATGATGAGATGCTATGATGATGTGGTTATAGTCTAGGGTCCATGATACATCCTAGTTCGCTATAACCTTAGCTCTGGTACCAATCTGTCACACCCCCAAAATACCTGAATGGCAGCGGAATGGAATACCTGGGGGTGACTGTCATAGCACCATAGTTACAGTTATATTGAACGACCTAAAGTGTCGTTTAGAAAATACAACGTTTGATCATTAAAACATTCAAAGTTTACAAAGCTTAGGTCCCAAAAGAGTTTGCCAATATAGTTAAAATAAGTTCAACAAGATCAAACGTTTCATAAGTGCAGAAAATATGGTGAGACGCGTCGACTCCGCGACTCCATGAAGGTCCAAATGTATGCAACATGAGCTACCTTAATAACCTGAGAAATACATTGCGAAAAACGGTCAACACGAATGTTGGTGAATAATCATAGGTTAATAAGTAAATCGTAAGTACATAAGCCACAAGTAATAAGTAAACCGACAAAAAAATGTCAAAAATGCTACATTGTCTCTTAAGCTCATGACCCCGAAGCTAGACTTTGTAATGGCCCCACCAGAGTGTTTACCAGACACTCAATTCGTTAAGACATGAAATGCATTCGTCCCGTTGGAGCAACCCAACGCGAATGGAGGCGTCACCCTCGATAGATCTATCCACTCACTCTCGCTTAGCAATATAACTAACGGTCCATGATATATAAGGGGACTTAACTTGGTAGTAAGGCAACTTAAGCAATGTATGGAATTTGTAATACTTGGGCATGTACAAAAATAATTGTGCAATGTATTCTCCCCCGTGGGATTTGAAATCAAATAAGTAATTAAAACGGGGCTATGAGAACTCACCTGGAGTGATAGTACAAAGATGGTACAACGATGGTAAATTGATCGGGACAATAAGGCGCGAACACTAGCCGCAACCTAAATGAATAATCGTGATCTAATTTAGATCATGCAGTGATGTAATGAATGCACATGCACATGATACCTATACCACTCGTAACTTGGAAATACTAGTTATTGTCAAATAAAATACTTTCCATACTTAGGAAAAATAAGTCCAAATAGAGTTATAAAAACTTGTCATAATATATATCGTATAAAAATGTTAGCGTTATATCTCCTTAAATTGAAAACCTTAAAATAATGTCGTTAAGTCGTATAAACATTCTCTTGGGTCGTACGTATTCATTTGTTAAGAATATAGTCCTTAGTAACGTTTCTAGAAAATATACCATTTAGTGCGTAAGTTATTATTTTTATTCGTGACCAAATATATATATATATAGTTTGACGATGTTAGAATGGGTATAACTCGGTCGTTTTAGGCTCGTTTTCCTTGTTCTTTATGTCCACGGATTCGTTTTTGTGTATACTAGTATATTTTTGATAACTCGGCTCCTCTAGGTTACGTTTAATACCTCTTTTTACCCGTCGAAATCTGCCAAACAGCAAGCAGTTTTTATAAAAAATAGTTTTCGTCGTTAAATTTGCAAAAATCATATCTTCTTCGTTATAAGCTCGTTTTAATCCGTTCTTTCGCCTAAAGTTTCGTTTTTGAAAGTATTTTCTAAATCTTTGGTCAAAAATTAACCATCAACCACTGATTTTCCCACGAAATAAAAATAGGGACAATAGGTATTTCTATTGTTTCAAAAATCATTTCTAGGGTCCTAATCTAGTTCCATCTTCAATCAAACCACTTTCAATCACCACAAAACTAATCTAATCCTACCATACACCTTCTTAGGGTGTCATGGGTTCCTAAACATCACAACCAAGTAGATCTAACAAGGATCTAACCAAAAATCACTTCTAGGGCTTGTAAGTTCCAAAAGTTTGTAAAAATATAGTGGTATAACTATTTTGTGCATGGATCAAAGCATGAAAGCTATAAGATATAAGTAAATACTTGATGAAAACATAAAAATTAACTTGATAACTTACTTTGAAAGGTGGTGTGATTAGATGATAAAACCTTAGTATTCTTAAGTTTATAATTCAAAACCTTGTAAGAAATACTTAACTAAACTATAATAACACTAGATCTTGAGAAATAATTTTGTCTTGCTCCTCCTTCTTGTTGTGGCCGTGGGTTTCAAGAGAGAAAAAGAGAGAGATGAGTTTCTTGAGTTAGATGAGAAATGAGATAAAAAGATCTAGTTTGGTTATATGTATTATTTGGTATTATTATTATTTTATAAAAGTTAGTATAGCTCATTAATAAATCTTGAGTGTACAAGTAAACCATGTAAGAAAATGTTATGGGGGGGGGGGGGGGGATGTATGTAAGACTTTTGTAACTTTGTGTATTATTGTGTTATTTAGTAGTTTTAAAATGTACCGGGTACCGGGTTAACTAAAAATAAATTTTAACGGAGTTAACCGGGATAAAATAAAGTTATAAAAATTATAAAAATAGGTTGGGTAAAATTATTGGGTGTTTAGATAATTATCGTTTAATTTCTACGAAAACCGTCGAAATTTTAGTAAACTTAAGTTAATAATAAAAATAAATATCCAAAATACCGGGTAAATTAATATTACAATTTTTATATTATAAAAATGAATATAAAAATATATTGGGCTCATAGTTGGGAGTGTTGGACATGTTAGTCACATTTATAGTTCGCGTATTAGTGTTTATTTAAAATAAACATACGAAATTCGTTAATTATATTAAAAATATAATTTGAATACCCTACGAGTGGAAAAGTATGCAAGTGCCATAAAGATGATATGCAGACTATTTCTAGTCTGTATGAAATGTCCCAATGATAATGCATGAATTCGTTCCTGAACCAATACGGTTACGCGAATTTGAATACTCGTAAACTAAATTTACGATGACATGAGTAATGCACGTGAATAGTGTCATTTCTTCCGGAAATGAATAGTGTCAAGTGAATAGTAAAATTTCTGAACGCTTCTCAGAATATCAAATTGACCTCGAAAACGATGAATAGTGATCAATGAATAGTAAATGATGAATAGTAACTTGTGAATAGTAAATTGTCGAGGTTTAGAAAATGACCGGAAATTACGAGTTGTGACATTTACCTAAGTGCAACAAGTGTCAGTTTCATCACAAAGGACCTTGCCCCACTCAATGTGGAAACTGCCAAATGGTCGGACACAAAGCCAAGGATTGCAAGACTCCCACTCTCGTAATGCATCAGAAAGTCACGGTAACCTGCCATGAGTGTGGAGTAATTGGACACTTCAAGAGTGAATGCCCAGAGTTGAGGAACCAGAATGGAGGAAGAGTTCGTTGAAATGCGAAGCTCGTCGGGAAAACAACAACAATGTCAATGTTAAAAAGAGAACTCCTACCTTGTATATAAATAAAGCTTAAACTCTCTAGTGTTGTGCTTCTTTTGTGTTTAATTCTACGTTCTATCGTATAAGTTTCATGTACTATTAACGAATTCCGATCTAATGAATATTCTATCTTTTATCACCGCAAGCTCCTAGCGATTTCATTAATGATTCTTTGGAACTACACCACCTATCATCGGCAGACCAATGGTCAGTATTAGAGAACGATTCAAACATAGGGAGATATGCTCAGAGCATGAGTGATTGACTTTAGAAATAGTTGGACTAACCATTTACCATAAATCAAATTCAGGTGCAACCTTAGTTATCGCGTGAGCGTAGAGACTATACCATTTGATGCACTCTATGGTCGAAGTGCCAACATCCATTGACGGATCAAAATTTGGAAAAGCCTAACTCACTAGCCCAGTAGGCATTCATGAAATAACCTGGAATTTCCTACAAATCAAGAATCAGTTACAAGTTCAATAAGTTGTAAACTCTCAGAATTTCAAGTTAATGGCAGGATTATGTTGAAAATTCTGCCTAGGAAAGGCATGATACCATTAAGAAAAATTTGGGAAGATAAACCCGAGATTCGGACAGTATGGGTCTAGTGGCCTACAGACTTGAACTCCCACAGAGCTCAGTAGCTTACACAATAAATATCATCATCTTTTCACCAATACCACTCTAGAGACCAACACAAACTGAACTTCGGGACGAAGTTCCTGTTAGAAGGGAAGACTGTCACAACTCGTAATTTCTGGTCATTTTCCAAACCTCGACAATTTACTATCCACAAGTTACTATTCATCATTTACTATTCATCGATCACTATTCATCGTTTTCGAGGTCAATTCGACATTCTGAGAAGCGTTCAGAAATTTTACTATTCACTTGACACTATTCATTTCCGGAAGAAATATCACTATTCACGTGCATTACTCATGTCATCGTAAAATTAGTTTACGAGTATTTAAATTCGCGTAACCGTATTGGTTCAGGAGCGAATTCATGCATCATTACCAGGGACATTTTCATACGGACTAGAAATAGTCTGCGTATCATCATTATGTCACTTGCATACTATTCCACTCGTAGGATAATTAAATTACTACTTTTAGTATAATTAACTTTTACGTATGTTTATTTTTAAATAAACGTTAACAAACGATCAATAATATGACTAACATATCCGACATTCCCGACTATGATCTCAATATATTTTTATACTCATTTTTTTTATAATATAAAAATTAGTAAAACTCATTTACCCAGTATTTTGGGAATTTACCTAATTAATATCGTACGTCTAATTTAATTACGACGGTTTTCGTGGAAACTAAACAATAATCACTCAAACACCCAATACTTGTACCCAACATATTTTTACAAGTTTTATAACTTTATTATGTCCCGGTTAACTTCGTTAAAATTTATTTCTAGCAAACCCGGTACCCGATTATACCTAAACTAACTAATAACAACACAAACTACACTACACTTCCTAATTAAATCAACAAACACCTTCCCCTTTCTCCTCCTTTCATAACCGCCCCCCCCCCCCCCTCCTAGTCTTCACATGCTTAACCTCACCAACACCCATTAATGCATACCTAACAATTGTCTCTAACTAGATATTAACCCATTTTTCATCCCATTTCTCACAATATTATCAAGGTGCAAGTAAACTTTTCTCTTATTTTCTCTCCATGGGGTGCTCGGTCTAGGGGTGATCCAAGAAGCAAGAACAACAATTTTTCAAAGATCATAGTGTAATCTTGTTCATATAGTTATCCTTGTTTGAGTTTTGAAATAGAAACTCAAGGATTAGTAGGTTTTTCATCATCTAAACTCCTTAAACCTTCCAAGTAAGTTAACCAAACTCATTTCATAATTTTTACAAGTTTCATATGTTATATATACTAGATCTACATGCATATGCTATTTATACCACTTTATTTTATAAACTTTTAACTTTGAAAGCCTAGAAGGTGATTATAGTTAGATCCTTGTTAGATCCACTTGGTTTATGATGTTTAGGAACCCATGACACCCTAAGAAGGTGTATGGTAGGATTAGACTAGTTTTGTGGTGATTGAAAGTGGTTTGGTTGAAGTTGGAACAAGTTTGAAACTAGGAAAATGATTTTTGAAACTATTTATTTACCTACTGTCCTTATTTTAAAAACGTGGGAAACTCAGGAACTCAGGGGTAATTTTTGACCAAAGACTTAGAAAATACTTTCAAAAACGAAACTTTAGGCGAAAGAACGGATTAAAACGAGCTTATAACGAAGAAGTTATGATTTTTGCAAATTAATTGACGAAAACTACTTCCCGAAAAACTGCATGCTGTTTGGAAATTTTCGACGGACAAATAGAAGCGTTAAACGTAACCTAGAGGAGCCGAGTTATCAAAAATATATTAGTACTTACTAAAACGAATCCGTGGACATAAAGAACGAGGAAAATGAACTTAAAACGACCAAGTTATACGCGTTTTAACATCGTCAAAACTATATATATATATATATATATATATATATATATATATATATATATATATATATATATATATATATATATATATATATAGTCACTACTAGAAAATAATAACTTACGCACTAAATGGTATATTTTCTAGAAATGTTACTAAGGACTATATTCTTAACAAATGAAATACGTATGACCCAAAAGAATATTTATACGACTTAACGACGTTATTTTAAGGTTTTCGATACAAGGAAATATAACGCTAACATTTTTATACGATATATGTTACGACAAGTTTTTATAACTCCAATTGGACTTATTTTTCCTAAGTATGGAAACTATTTTACTTTGACAATAACTAGTATTTCCAAGTTACGAGTGGTATAGGCATCATGTGCACGTGCATTCATTTCATCACGTCATGATCTAAGGTAGATCGTTATTACTCATATTAGGTTGCGGTTAGAGATCGTGCCTCATTTCAGTGTATCCATTCTTGTCATCGTAGCTATCGCTCCAGGTGAGTCATAGCCCCTACTATTTTAACTTGTTTTATAACGGTTTTGGGGGAGAATACATGCTCGTTTCCATCTAAATGTATACTTGATTTAATTGGTTTTTGCTACATGCTTAGTCAAACATTTACTTGCTCCATTTATGAATTTCTTACTCATTCGAATGTAGTGTATATTCATTTGCATCACACTTAATCTTTTATCTTCGGACCCAAGTCTTTTCCATTACGATGCACACTTAACCAAATGAACCAGCTTCACCACTATGTACATACATATCCGAATGTACGGGTCACTTAACCGAATGTACGGGTCACTTAACCGAATGAACGGGTCACATATCCGAATGTACGGGTAACATAACCAAATGTATTGGTCAAACTACACTTATCTTTGATTATTGGTCCACATATTACTTTTGTTTCCGTAGACTTTAACACATTTGGCAGTGGGTTGTAAACACACAGGTTACAAGTCTCTTATGGCGGGACTTGCAACTGAGTGGATTTACAATGCCTTTGCTGGGCGATCATTTCTCTATAGGCATTATTTGTTAAACAAACTCTATGAACTCACCAACCTCGTGTTGACACTTTAGCATGTATTTTCAGGTTTTAAGCATATGGCACACTACAGGAGGTTTTGGCAGGGCATGACATGGTCATAGAAGACTCTGATATTCATATGGGGACCGTTCTTAACTATTTTAAGGGCCTATTTCCGCACTACTTTTAAAAATGTAAATTCAACATTTTTGGTTAAGCTATTTTATTCTAAATAATTCAAGTGAAAACCAGTTTTGAACCTGTGTTGTAATACCGATTGAGTTACACCCCAGCTACATGTATGCTTCCGCTGGACCCGATTTTGGGGGTGTGACAAACGGCAAAGACATAAGTAGTGGTAGCATTAGAGGCCGAGGCTAGTGCTTGAGCAGGTAGAGCAGAGACGATGAAGGTCGTGACAGCCATCATCATCACAAGCATCACGACAAAAAGGTTGAACATCTTCATTGCTTCCATTGATGAAAATTATGGTTTGAAGGTTGTGACTTTTATAGATATATTTTGCATGCAAATTTGGAAGTTATTCTATTGTATGCGTAAATTAAAAGTTCCAATACATTCCTGCAATAAATAAAATTCATGCCAGCCATTATGTCAATAAATTGCAATACACGAATTTAATTTTATAATTGCATTGACTTTTCAATAGTGAATACATACCCAATCGCATATTGAATACATACCAATATCGCAAGGGTATAATTGGCATTGATCAAAAATTAAGTTTTCACATTTTCACTTTGACCAAAAATACATTATAAGTAGTTAAGATAACGTATCATAATTGTCATGCGATGTTATCATAAATTTTCCTAATCTATCATTACAAAATTAATATTTCACCAACAAATTTTTAACATGCAGCAACTTAACATAATTAAGTGTAGAAATTAATACAAAACTAAAACCCTAGTACCCAAGCTTTTTCACCATTACAAATCTACCCCAACATGTCGCGTACATATATTCCCGACATACACAACCCTTACGTGGCAACATTTGATTCGACAAAGAAAAACAACAAAAAAGCAAAAATACATGTCGTGTATATATATACACGACATCCATATACACGCGACATTAAGCATTGGGAAGGAGCAGAATTTGAAAAAGCTTACTGAAAACTTAATTGTGAAACGACGGTTCAAGCTTTTCATATGTCGGGTATGTTTGGCAAAACTAGCTGTAAGCTGTTAACTCTAAGCTGTAAACTGTAAAGCTGTTAACATGAGCTAGAAGCTGTATCTTTTTTTCAATAAAAGTGTTTGGTAAGTTAGTTGTTAAATATAATTATAAGATGTAAAATGACATAAAAGGACATATTATATAGTTTTAACAACTCCAAAATGTTTAAAAAGCTTCATGAATCAGCTTTTCATTTAGGAGGTATTTGTTTGAAATAAAAGCTTGAAGTTAATGTATCCAAACGGAGCTACTTATTTTAGAGAAGATTATTTTTGTAATAAAAAGCTAACAGCTCCCCAAAAAGCTCTTGCCAAACAGGCCCGTCACTTATTTTTTTTCACATTATATAACCTAACAAAAAACATACCCCTCTCTAATTTTTTTCTGTTCTTCTACTTGGTGTGGATATTGTAGATAAGAATTGGTGTGTTGGTGGTGGTTAGGTGGTGTTGTTGGTAGTGTTTTTGGTGGTGGTGTTGGCGGTGTTGTGGTGGTGGTTTTGTCATGCAATGCAAAAACGAATTATTTCATACATATAAATGACTTTATATTCAACAAACATGCCCCATTTGCATATACGTAACTTGATATCCCATTAAACAAAATCATCTTCCTACCATGTCATTACCCCATTTATGTGTAAACCCTAACCAAGATGTCGTGTATGCAAGGCAGGATGTCGTGTATTTTCATACACGACATGTATTTTTGTGTTTTGTTTTTTTTTTTTTTGTTTTTTTTTCCTCCTTTGTCGATTCAGATGTTTTTCTTTTAATACATATAAATGACTTTATATAAATGTACGCGACATGTTGGGGTAGAATTGTAATGAGGAAAAAGCTTGAGCATATTCAAACCAAGGCTGAGCAATCGCGACCGACACCCGCGTCCCGTCCCGACCGGCCCGATCCCGATTCCGACCAGTTTCGGTTCGGGACTCGGTTTGGTTTTCCGGCGAAGTCGGTTTCGGGACTTGTCGGTATCGGGTTGGTTCGGGATGGAAACCGAAAAAATAACACATAAAACCGACAACTCAGCCCGATCCCGACATGTCGGGACTGTCCCGATACCGAACCGACAGGATTCGGGTCAGGAGTCGGTTTGGGTTTTCCGGCGAAGTCTGTTTCGGGAGTTGTCAGTATCGGGTATGGACGGGACCGGCCCGATGCTCACCCGTAATTCAAACAAAACCCCTTGGGCAGGTCCTCTGCCGTAATTTTCGCTAGAAATAAATATCTATTGCCCAACAAGATTACTTCGTATTTAGTAAGCCTAATCGACAAAAGAATTATTGTTTACGTTATCAATAGTTAAAACTCTTTGTAATAATAATAATAATAATAATAATAATAATAATAATAATAATAATGTTACCAAGAATTTTTTTTTCCTTATATTAAGGCTATGTTTGGCAAAAGTAGCTGTGAGCAGTAGCTGCGAGTAGTAGCCACAGCTTCTCCTAACCGCTCACAGCTTCATAAAGAAGCATTGGAAAAAGGAGGTTTCCTGAAAAATAGCAAAGCTCACAGCTCTCATGCCAAACGAAAACTAAAAATCAAAAAGCTCATTCTCACCACTCATCGCCACAAAAAGCTCCAAAAAGCTTTACGCCAAACATAGCCTAAGGCTATGTTTGGCACATCTAAAAACAGTATTTAAATACGATTATCTATATTTATGCCACATCTATATTTTTGTTTTGGTTTGTTATTTATTGCCGCCTTTCTAAAAAAAGAATAAATTCTCTGTTGTGATTAAATATGTGAACAAGGGTTTACAGGTAATTTAGTAATTTTCTTTTCCTTAATTTTTCAAAAATATCATGCATGGATTCACTATTTCTTAAAAGTTATTTCAACAAAAAATCTTCAAAAATTATTCTATTATCGACGCAACGTTAATATATTTACGCGACGTTAAATGGTATTTGGTGGGTTCTTGTGTGTGTTTCGTGTGTACTGCAGGTGTGTGTGTGTGTCGAGAGGTGTGTGTGCATGTGTGTGTCGGGAGGTAGAAGATGACTATATATATATATATATATATATATATATATATATATATATATATATATATATATATATATATATATATATATATATATATCCTTTTAGTCCTTAAGGTTTAGTGTATTATCAGTTTGGTCCTTTGAATAAAAATGTATTTTGTTTAAATTATGGGAAAAAATGATAAAAGTGAGGCCCAAAATGTTAAGATTGAGTTATTGTTGTGAATGTTTTTTTATGAATTAAGGTTAAAGTGTTAAAACTGATGTGGCGTTGACGTGACACCGTGCTAAAGTTTAACCCAAGTTATTGATGTAAGTGCTTTAACCGGCTAATCTTTCACAGAGAGAATACCATTTTATTCTTTATACTCTTCAAAAATATAAAAATCTACTCTAATAAATTCGTTCGTACTGAAAATTTGAAACTTGAAGACATATATCGAATCTAATACTTTGAATTGAATTCCATAAATTGCTAAAAGTAAAAATGAATCAAGGCAGCTATACCAAGCTATAATGTGTACAAAACTGCTACCCCTTTTAAAGTAAAAAACAAGCTTAAATCTACCTAAATCCCAAAATTACCCCTCAACATAAACTCCTAGCTTTGACTATTCTCCACCGTCACCGTTACCGTCATCTCCGACCGGCGAACCTCATAAACGGCGTACAGCTCTTGAAATGACCCATAGTCCAATCACGCGCCTGACACCCGCGTGAACAATACGTCCTCACACCACAAACTGAACATCTTCTAAACTCATGTGTCCTTGTTTCGGGCCGACCACATCCTTCATATGAGCATATATTATAAGCCGGGTCAGGAACCCGGTTCGCAAACCACCCGGTTAAGAACCGGTTCGCTGGATGAGACACCTGAACCGGCATCTCATATCCAACATCCACTAACAAAGGCAACCGGGTCAAAGTAACGCCGTCAAATATTTTGTGATTATTTGCCGTTAGTTCACGGATGTTGGCTTCTATTAAGAAGCGTTGACCGGCTACGGTGTTTTTAGTGACACCGTAGCCGTCTTTTAAGCAGTGGCCTAGTTCTCGGACCGCGTCTATGTGTCCGAGAACTGCGGCGCGTGCACAGAGCGTGACGCCGCCTATTAAGTCTTTTTTGTTCTTGGTCCCACCGCTACCGTTGAACTGGATTATGGCGAGTGAGTATAGTGCCGGCGCGTGAGCTTTGACTGCGGCGCGTGCCATTAGTGATGCTCCTTGTCCCCAGTTTTGAAAACAGTAGAACTGTATCTGTATATTAAAAAGACAGTATTAGTTTAGGGAGGTGATTTGCACACTCCACAATTTTATTGGTACACTCCAATTTAGTATGTATTGCCATTTATACCCTTACATTACTTGTACTCTTCTTCACCTTTATAAGGGCATAAATGGCAATACACACTAAATTGGAGTGTGCCAATCAAATTGTGATGTGTGCAAATCACCTCTCATTAGTTTAACCTTAAAAAAACCAAACATGTTTGTTAAGTACTAACAAGGTTTACAAAATTAACAACAAAAATAACTAAACAAAAAATAATAATAATAATAATAATAATAATAATAATAATAATAAAAAGTTATGTTTGTTAAGTACTAACAAGATTTAACAAAATCAGTTAACCTAAAAAAAAAAAATTGTTTTTATTACCTTGTTAGTACTTACAAAAAAAAAAAATTGTTTGTTGAGTTCTAACAAGGTGTACAAAATTAATGAACATTAATAAAACCAATCAATGTTTAATTTTTTCTATCATCAAAAAAAAAAAAAAAAAAAAAAAAAAGGTTTGTTAAGTACTAGCAAAGATTTAACAAAATTAATGAACCTTTAAAAACAAACCAAACATGTTTCTTTAAAAAAAAAAAAAAAAAAAAAAAATGTTAGGTACTAGCAAGATGAACCTTAAAAAAACCCAAACATGTTTGTTTGTTGAGTACTAATGAACCCTTTAAAAACCAAACATGTTTTTTCAAGCTTGTTTATTTTTGTTTTTGACATAGTAAAATTTATAAAAAGATGTATAAATTTAAAAAATTTAAAAAAAAATGTACCATGCCAAGAGTGTAACTAGCTTCAATATTTCCGGCACGAGAAGAGCGTTGAAGAAAGCGGTTAGCAGACGGTGACCATTTCTTAGCCGTAACGGCAAACGTTTCCTTGGAAGCATTTGATAACACAAGCGGGTCAAGTCCCAACCCATTAAATCTTTTGCATCTGTTGCACAACAAAATATTCACATTTATTTTTCAACTCTAAATAAATATATAACAAAAACTTTCATTTCAGATTGCTTACGTGGCAAGAGCGGAGATGAAGTCAGCTGGACATTCAGCGGTGGAGCTGACTTTCACAAGAATTGATAGAACGACGTCGTCATGGAGCACATCAAAGTAGTTACAAGTAGCTGACGTCAGCTTTTGTTTCTTCCGGCGGCTGACAGTGGACGGAGGTCCAGCAGCCGGGTGCGAGTACGAAGATCCGCTGCGAGTTCTCATATTCTTTTAGTTTTCAGGAAATGTGTTTTTTAACAGTAGTAGTGAATATGTTGAACAAAGGCTTTGGTGGGGGTTTGTTTATATAACGTCAAAATATAGTGTGTAAGTTACGGTAATACCCTTTTGGTTTAATTCACTTTTGTCGTTATTTGTTTCAAAAATAGTACACTAGTATGGATTAATGTTACAGCTAATTTCTTAGCTTTAATTTTTACTCATATCGGTTTCTTTTCAGTAATGTAAATTTTCTCCATGGAATCTTTTTTTACATTACGATTTGACCGCTAGCAAGATTTGATTCATTTATCTTTAGCCTAGCGTTTCTCGTTAGAAATGATACTGTTAAACACTTAAACCACCCGTATTGGCACGTTAAACATGCGTGAACCCTCAAATTACACACCCTCCTCTTTTACGTGTTAATAAACGTATAGTTTTTTTTGTTTTTTTTTTTCTGTTTTATTCATTTTCTGATATTACGATTTGACCACTAGCTAGATTTGATTTATTTATCTTTATCTTTATCTTAACGTTTCTTATCGGAAAAGATACAGTTAAACCACTCGTAGTGGCATGGTCAACATGCGTGCACCCTCAAATTATGTGTCACGCCCGATTATACACGCTCCTTTTTTACGTGTTATGCCTGTTATGGAGATGATCTGGTCACAAACCTGACCGAATATCGAGTTTGTTTTGAGTGAGATTTTAGGTATACATGTTGAAATAAAAAAGAAAGTGATTTGTTTAGTGGTTACTGTTACAAGTGGTTGGTTTGACGATTAAAGTGAATAATGATGTAAAACTACTATTACGATAATGGATGAGTCCCCGTTGAATCTGGTCACAACAAAATTCTTTATCTTTAACTTTTTCTTATATTTATTTCTTTTAACATTTTTCTCGAAAATTATTTTTTTCTATCTTAATTATCTTTTATTTTAAAAGTTGACATAAACATAATTTGAGTCATTTATCCTAGAAAAAAGAGTTAAAGCTATGGACAAAGGTGAATATTGTTGAATAATTGGAAATTTGGAATAAATTATTGGTTGAAATGAATAATAGTATTATTCACATTAAATTGTGAAGTGGTCAAACAACGTTGACTGGATCAATTAGGATGTACCTTGTACGCATTGTCTGTTTGTACGTACAATCTTCCTCATACAACAGAATAGGCACAGAAGATAATGGAGAAGCCCATTGAAAGTCAAATCTCCGTGGTTAAATTTGAGCTCATAAACAAATATTATATTTTCAAAACGGGTATAGAATATATTTGCTTTTATTTCGTATTAACCAAATTAGCTAATTAAAATCACATAAAAATATGGCAATAATATGATTTATGACATAATTGAGTAATAAATATTACAAACTATTTTTAGAGGTCTTAGCTTACAAGCTTAACTTTTTTGTTAAACAGTCATGTGAACATTAAAAAAATTGGATTCAACATGATTTCCATGTGAATGCAGATTCTTAAGCGAGGGGAGCATGACGTTTAAAGAAAGTTTAAAAAGTGAATTCAAATCAAGAAAACGGTTTTAGTACGCGGATATGTCTTAGAGTTTGTACTTTGTACTACTATGAAAGTATGAATAGTTACACACTTACACACATTAATATTATGTTCTTAAGTTTTTTCTTAAAAGAAAAGTAAAGTAAATGAAAGTAAAGTATAGAATATGAGATGAAAGAAAATGAAACTAACTTACATATTTGTGTTCTCAAGTTGTACAAAATGAAAAGGTAATAAAAGAATTTGATATGCCATATTTACCATAATATCCAAGTAATGTGTGAAGTGACATAGTTGACATTAATAAATAATAAGAACAATTTGGTAAATTTATGTGGGGACAACTACTTTATTTCACTTTCATCCCACATTTGGGATGAAAGTCAGTTAATACAAAACACATTAAATGATCTCCATTTTACTTCCTTGCCTTTTCATTTCACTCCTTTAAAAATTCTTGAGAACACACAAAAAATTGATTTCATCCACTTTCTTTCACTTTCTTTTTTGAAAAATAACTTGAGAACATAGTGTAAGTGTCAATTTTTTTTTTTACAAGATACTAACCCAAATTAACAACTTTTTAAAAAGGGTTTTGCTAACAACAGCTCTAAGGGTTGTTGTTAAGCAAATAATCACTACAAAAAATAGTACTATTCTCCACACTTATTTTTCCACGGTATATTAAACCGTGGACTTTTTTTTTATATGAATAATATTTTTGCTACATTTATAGGTGTCACAAATATTTAAAAAGAATAATCCACATATATAAGTGATTAAGTGTGTACAATTACAAGTGTAGCAAATGTTTCTACACTTTTTATTATATACATTTTTTGCAATTTTGCCACGCTTTTAAGTGTGAACATTAAAAAAATATTTTCACACTTTTAAGCATAGAAATTTGGACAATATATCCACACTTATAAGTGTAGAAAAATTTGTCACACTCATTATTACCACACTTGAGAAAGTGTGTAGTCAATAATTATACACATTTTTAAATGTGACCATTTAACTTTTAGAATGTGGAGATTTCAACTAGTTTTTTGTAATGAATTTTCAAAAGATTGAATGTTAAGACATCAAACAAAAGTATATATTCCTGTACTCATTGATCAAATCACAAAATAATAAGATTTACCGTTTTATATATATGTTATTTTCGGAGTTACAAAAACTATTTTCGCAGTCATTACTCATCATCAAATTAAGGGTGCTTATAATTGCCGCAACCTATAGGGATTTTATGTTCGACTGATCTTGTGTGAAAATACACGAGTGTGTAGAAGAATATCACCATTTGCAGACATATCAAAATACACGATTATGTAAAGAATATATCTATATCTTTAGTTATATAAAGCAATCGAAGAGTTCATTGTATTCTTATAAAAGCTGGACATCCAATCATCTGAAAACTGAACACCAGCTGTAACTAAACAAAATATCTTTTAGTTTCACTTGTTTAATTGGTTGCGTAAAACCGAACAAAGACTTTGTTGTAAAGAAAGAGCTAACACCTGTAACTAAACAATATAATACAAAAGATCTTTAGTTTCAAGTACACATGAAAGTAAAATATTACGGTTTTATATAGCTTTATGAATAAAGTCCTCACTTATTGGCCAAACATTTCATTAAGTTTTTACCCATGACGCACCATATATCACAACAACTTTATAAAGCAATCGACGAGTTCATTGTAATCTTACAAAAGCTTCTAGTCATCTAAAAAGTGGACACATGTAACTAAACAAAAAATATCTCAAAAAGATCTTTAGTTTCACTTGTTTTATCTTTGGTTGCATAAAATCAAACAAAACTTTGTTGTCACAAAAGAGTTTAACTTTAGTACTCATGAACGAAAAATATTATTATAGCTTATCAATATAGTCCTCAATTATGGGCCAAATATTCCATTAAGTTTTTACCCATGACTAGCTTGTACCATATCCTTTGCCTAGTACTATAAAAACAGCTATTTACCCTCTTACCTTACACGTTTATGTCCTCTTGGCAAAATTATCTAATTAATTAATGCTTTCACTTAACTTTGTAAATAACAATTTTGATTAAAGGTAATACGGTAAACTTAAATAATTTTAACAAATATTTTTAGTTGCGAATAATCTTTTTGAGTCGACATGAAAAAGAAAGATGAAAAATAATATTGGAAGGGAGGGAACAATAAGGACCGAGGTGTGTGCGTAATTAAGGAGACAAATAAGTGTTGTTCCCTTTGAAAGGTTGTACACGGCTTCTTTGATGAGCTGACACGTGGATGTGAAGTGTGATGAGTTTAGTATATATAGCTAGGTAAAAAAGGTCACGATAGTGTATCATGCGGATGTCACGTGACTACTTGAGTAGTAAGTAATGTATATATGGGGTAGATGAAGCTAGCTAAGCATGCGTTTACTACAAAGTATACTACTATCGTGACGAAACATTTGTTACATCGTGCTAGCGGTGGAGTAAAGGCGGTGATATTATATGTGGGCAGGTCATGTGTACCTATTCATGGTCACACACATCTCAACTAGTGAATATTATTTATGCTAGCAATTCGCAATAACTTTTTTCTACGTGTTTACAATCTGCTATTATTAGACTATTGTTATTTCGAAACGGCAATGTCACACGTAAACGACTTGAAACCACATGCTTACTTAATGAAATTACTCATATACAAATACAGAGCTTGAACAACTAACACTGTTATGAGACGGAGACGGAACTGTTAAAAAATAATCTAGGATTCTCAAAGAGTAAAAAACTTAATTAGCACTAGAAAGCACAAATTTCACACCAAGTACATACTCGCCCTTGCCCTGCTAATGTTTTGTCCATGCTCGATCATTTACCGCTACGCCAAAGCTTTGATGTTGTAGAAAGTGTTTTAAAAGATATTAACGGTGGACGTTTTTTTGAGGCTTAAGATAATGATCATGCGCGTACGTAATATGCGAACCCCTTTTAACAACCACGAGTTCCAAGTTCAAGCTACGCAAGA
>JARVZY010011509.1:0-48000 GCA_030686995.1 Artemisia argyi
CTCATCACCCCTGTTGGCGTCTCTCTCCCTAGCAAAAATAGTATGGAGGACCATATCAATACACCTAGAACTAGTGTCATTTGCGATATGATCGTAAATTGGTATCGTAGACGCCATGTATTTGGAAATGTAGTTGCGTATCCAAAAAGAGTGTTGTAGAAGAATATTTGGAAATGAAGTAGATCAAGCATTCTTAAATACGCAATAAACTAAAAAGTTGCCCAAAAAATTGTATAGGAACCAAATTGGAACAGTATTTAGTTAAGTCACAGTTCCCAATGAAAAAAAAAAGTTGAAATTGATCAAAGTTGCCCAAAACCTATAAAAGTTGCCCAAACATTCCCTTGCCCAATAAGTGCATGACACTTGGCATAACTATACAAAAGTAGCTCACAAGTACAAGTTGGCCATGGGTAGTTTAGGATTTTTTTCGTTTATCTTGACTTTAATAGTCAAACGATGAAACTTTATACATGGGTTTCATTTGTTGGTCTTGAGAATGTTCAAAAGATAAAACTTTATACATGCTACTGATTTAAGTAAGTCATGATTTACCAAAGTATATGTTACCATCTATATTAGCTTAGTTTTTCTTCAAATGAGGTGGAAATCAAGTGTATTTGAACATGTTCTTTCTTAACTATCATGGCCACATTTCTGATATACCTAACAAAGTATGCAAACATAGTACATTTACCAATGATCATATATATCATATAAGACATTATTAATTATCAATACTAATGATAAATATTGCAAATATAGGACATTATAATTAAAGATACACAATACATTGTCTCAAAACATCCACAACTAGAATTAAAAATACATAACAAATTTTGTCCCCAAACTTTTCTGACCAGCTGGAAGGCCTAGAATGCAATTCGTTATTCTTGGTGGTCTTGGAGCTGAAACCTTAGACATGCGTCTCTTCTTCAGTTGAACATGGCCTTTTGCATCATAACTCTCATCAGAAGAACTTGAATCATCAATTGAGTCAAGACTTGATGGAATATTTTTAGAACAGGAACCTTTTTTTTTTAGAAAAAGAACTTATTGGAATTTTCTTTGCCCATGTTTTAGGAGGTCTTTTGTTCACCAAAGAAGCTGAAGGTTTTTTTAGTGTATCCTCATAAAACTCAAGGCTGGTGTCAGAATCAGAATCAATAACTATTACCTCATTTTGTTTGGGTGGTTCCTGTGCCTCCTTGGGCCTTCCAAAAACAACATCAAGTTTTGCTATAGCCTTTGCCTCCATTGCCAATTTTTCCTCTTTGACCTCCTTCAAACTACCATACATTACTTCAAGCTTTGACACCCTATTTCCAAGTGATTCAAGCTTTGATACCCTCTTGCCAAGCGCTTCAACATGTGCACAAATATGAAGTGTCGATAATTAATAAACACATACAATTAAACTAAAAATAATCATAAAAAGAAAGGAAGGTATACACTAACCATTAGCAACATCACGCCGATTATTCTCCCTTTGGCACAAGTCTTCTAGAATCACCTCAGCCATTTCCTCGTCATCATACCATTTAGTACCATATTTACTCAAGACATAGTCAACCATAGCATCGTTAACCACCATCTTACTAAAATCATTATTTTTTGAAGAAGAAGCTGCCATTGAATGACTTAACTTGAAAATATAGGTTTATCGTTGTGAGGAATTAGGATGAGGGTGTGTGTTTCTTTGTTGAGTAAATAGTTGTTAGTTTAATAAGTTATAAGTGATAAGTGATAAATGAAGTTTTGGAATACCGTGTAATAAATGTCTGTATAACCTACGTTCCATTGGCATTATCAAAATGTAGTAGTATACAACGTTCAACGCAAAAGTATTAAGACGTGTGTCTTTCCAAAGAAACCGTTCAGTTGCCTAAAGCAATGGTTATAAATTGGAACATTTGTAAGCAACAAAATCATTCAAAAAAACTTAAAGGTATACAATATCAAAAATGGCATCAAGCTCAAAAATTGATGTGCAAGAGAAACAAGAAAAGGTAGAAGCAATGCAACAATAAAAAACAGAGGAGTTTAAAGAAAAAGCTTTCATACTTGAAAAAGAAGAAGCTGAAGAAGAAGAAATAGAGGAAGAGGGAACATTTGAAGAAGCGGTGGATTGGTATATGAAAGAAAAGTTTAAATTACAGCAAAAAAAATTGATACAATTTGAAAAAAGAGAAAAAGCTGCAAAAGAAAAACCAACCAAGTGTAAATACACTTGGAAGAATATGTTGGCAAACAGAAAAAGCAAAAACATGCCGGATCAGGAAGAGGAAGACTCATCAGATGATGAGTATTTGGATTATGACAACCTACATTTGTCATTTGATCCCGAAAAATGTCAAAAGTTTCATTGTTAATTGTTTAATGTAATGTTTATTTTATTTTCAATGAAATCTTTATTTTTGTGTTCTTTTTCATCGAATTTGAATTCAAATGTTTATGTTCTGTTTCATTAAATTTGTCAAACTAGAAAGTAAGTAGCAATGAACTTCAAAGTTTAATCAACATCAACATTTCTAGGTGGGACAAAGGCAATCAAAGAAAAATGTGTTGACTTTAATAATCAAATTTTGCTATTCCAATTGCATTTTGACTTTCGAAAGTCAACCTGCTGATTACATGCTTCTGTTTGTTAAAAAAAGCATCCTATTCAAACAACACTGATGAATTGAAACAATCAAAGAAAAATGTGTTGACTTTAATAGTGAAATTCTGTTATTCCAATTGCAGTTTGACTTTCCAAAGTGAACCTGGTGATTACATGCTTCTGTTTGTTAAAAAAGCATCCTATTCAAACAACACTGATAAATTGAAACTAGATAATCATTCATTGTTTATTGTTGTAAAAATGTTTTGTTCAAAAACATTAAAAAATAACAAATTGTTTATGTATGCTTTTGCATATTACATCCTACAACAGCCTAGTTTCATTAAAGATAAGACTGGAGGAAGCAACAACCTTAGAGCGACAGAGTGGAGGCGAGAGAAACATTCAGCAGAGACGGCAATGGCGGATGGTGGTGCAGTCAGGTGATATTCAGATACGGTGGTGGTGGTGGAGAGGTCAGGTGGTATTCAAATATGCTTGTTGGTGGTGGTGGTGATGGTTGAAGAAGCTATGAGATTGATGGGGTATACAATATATATATATATATAGTGTGCTTTGAAGTGTTTAGGAGTATATTAATTTGTTTTATAAACGTTAAGTATCATTAAAGCTAAATTATCAACTTAATCTTTGTACCGTATGATTGTTAAAAGTGGTGAAAGTACAAAAAAAGCAGTTGCCCAATACAAATTGCCCAATATATAGGTAGTTGCCCATGTAAAAAACCTTAAAATACCTTACGCATACCATACACAATACTTACACATACCTTACAAATACATTTTAATTTTTGTACGTTAATAATTAAATATTGGACACGTGTCAAACTCTTATTGAGTTGCTCAATTTTTTAGTTGCCCGATCTAATTTGGAAAGTGAAATTTTAAAGTCTATAAAGTGACTAGTCAAAAAGTCAACGATCTATTACCATATTTATCCCTTTAGATTATTGTTAATTACAATAGCTTTAAAGGGTAGATGTAAGGTTCCAAAAAATTTATTATTCTCTAAGTTTGCGATGTACATTAATCTGTTTGAGTTGAATTCATCACGAGATAATTGTCAGTTCTTTCAATATTTCTTTAAAAAATTGCATTCTTAATTGCATTAGTTTTCCTTGTGTTTATGATGAATATGGATAGTTTATGATGTTGTGTTGTTCCTTTATACATATGGTCCTTGATCCCATCTTATACATTATTTAGGTACGAGTACATTCTCCCTTTCGATTTCACTTTGTGGAGTTATAACCTAACACAATGTAGCTGATCGCGCGAGTTGCACGTTCTTCTTGGATTCAGAACCTTGTCATGTATATCATGATTTCCTATTGCAAAGGCTGTTTGATGTATATCAATTAGAGTATTTCAATTGCCATTCTTGAACCAGATACCTACAATTAATGATATGATATATTGACCAAACTTTGGCATAATGAAATTAAGGTATCCATCTGTCAAGAAACGGTGAGTTCAAATTAGGATGTCAGCAAAAAAATGGTAGAGTAGCTAGAGTACGTGTGCACTTAAAGTGCATGGTGAGGGTGCACCAACAACACGCCATTTGAATGGCTCACCAATAACACTTATTACTGCACCCCCTTGCACGGCATTCATCCCTAGCCATTGTACTAACTGACGACATTCGTTTTTTCTTTTGTGAGAGAGAGAGAGAGAGAGAGAGAGAGAGAGAGAGAGAGAGAGAGAGAGAGAGAGAGAGGCATTTTGTGATAGTTATTGGTTTTATTGCTAATGAGCGTGTTTTAGTTATTGATATGTTATTGAGGAGGTGCTGAGGTAGCGTTGAGGTGGCACACCAATAAGTGTTATTGGTATAAGTGTATAACACCACACCTAGCTCTCTTAGCAATAAAGAGATGAGAAGAAAGAATAAACGTAAGTTATGTTCCAAATATTTAATGAATAGTTCCAGAATTCCTACGTTATCAGCACGTTATTTCAACTCCTGCACTATTGCTTTCTGCAATATTGCTTTAAATAAATGGCTTCTAAATATTTGGATTGTTGATAACTGCATGAGTTTTTCTTGTGTTTATGTTGAATAGAAATGGTTTATGATGCTCTGTACATTGTAACTTCATATATATGGTCCTTTGATCCCATCTTATATATTAGGTAAGAGTGCATTATTCTAAGCAAATTTATGATCTTTCAGGGAATTTGGATGCTCTTAATGCCATATATGGCTTTAATCTACAAGGTCGTAGGAAGTAGTTTACATTTTTGTCAGTGTCTTTTGTTATCATGTGGTTAGTGGTTTGTTTTCTTGTTTAGAAGATGGGAAGTATCTTATTATCTTTTCGCCTATGTAACGGGCTGAGATATAGGATTCACCTATATCCGTTGTACTTAAATGCTTTTTGGAGTAATATATTTACCGGGTCGTTGACCTTTTACCAAAAAAAAAAAAAAAAAAGTTTGGCATAGCGGTATCAAGGTATCCATCTATTAAGAAACCATGAGTTCAAATTCTAATGTGATCAAAATACGTAGAGTAGAGTATGTGTGCATCTAACTTTAAAGATGTAGGTTGCCAAAATGAGAAGAAAGAATAAACGTAAGTTTTGTGCCAAATAGTGAATGAATAGCTCATGTCTTGCCAGGTTTTGGTGGGTTATGTTTCAGGTGTTAAGGTCTTGGTCGGTTTTTAACCTGTTTTGTACATTCTATCTGTAGCACAAAAGTTTATCGAGCTAGAAGGCCTACGTTTGGGCCTTATAATGCGCTTGTATTCAGCCAACCTAAATATATTTATACTATCTAATATATGAAGGTTTTGGACAAGTATTCTAAGCATTAAGCATTAAAAATCCATTAATTTGCTGAAGTGTCCTACCATAATTAACTACAAATGTACAAATACCCAATGCACATTTTTTTTTACTTCGGTTTCAACTAAAATATTTTCAAGAAATAAGTCAACATTAGGGTTTCATATTTGGTTTAATGGCATAATTAATGTCTATAAAAAAATAATTCAAAATCCGAATACGAAAATTTCTCAATACGATTCAAAAAACCGTAACTCTTTGATTGAAACTTCCTGTATACGATTCAAAGAAACAACCAAAAATAAACCCATATTCCAGCTGTTCGTCCCTTTGATCTTTGGTAAAGATATTGATTTCAATGGATTCAATTTGTGCAGATAAAACTGCAACACTACCTGTTGTTCAACATTTAGATTCGATTTGTGCAGATATGAAAGAAAAATCGACTCATCGTTTAACAATCAGGTTTGTCCCAATATCTTATGCTTCTGTTTATATTAATTTAATTGTGTATCACATCAATATGATGTTTATGTATGCAATTCGGTGTTATGATTGCGTAGGATTTCAAGAATTGGGAATTTTGAGTTGGAGTATGTGATGTTCTTTTTTTCTTGATCAGGGTTTGCTAAACAAATTCGAAGAGGAAGAAACCTAATAACATGTAGTTCATTAGGTTTGCTGGCTATTTTTATAATGGGGATTGTTTAAGATAAAATGTTTGAATAAATTATTAGATTAAGTGCTCACATGCTTATGCAAACCAACTATTTGATAAATAATTTTGTTTCGATTCCATTGATTACAGATAAATAAGTTAAAAGATGAAGGTTTTTGTGAAGGGAACTCACTTTGAGATTGATGTTAAACCACAAGACATGGCTCGTGTTTGTTTTGAGTATAATTGATTTTAGGGATTCTAATTAATATAGTAATTGAATTATGTGTTTCTTTTATTATCATGTGTTGATACTTGATTTGTTCTTACTAAATCGATTATGATTTTTTTAGGTTGTAATTAGAACTAGAACTACAAATCTGAGGTTGAAAGATTATACGATTGAGGTACGCGTCTAATTTTTTGATTGTATGTTTTTTTTATACTTTTGTAGCGTACTAAAAATCCCTACTTTGCTCAAATCTTCACATCATTTTGACATGCCTTTGGTTTAGTTGTTATAGCTATAAGCATTGTAATCACACTAAAAGTGATTTGCTGTGAAGAACACTCCTAAATGGCACATTTAGAATATCATTAAGGTCTCCAGTATTTCGTTTATATTTTAAGTTGAACTGTATCGTGTGTTTTTCACTCCAGTTATGACTGTTGTTGAGTGTAGCAAGTAACTTTTTAACTTTGCAACTTAAAATCTTAATATTTTACTTGATTATGTTTGATGTTGCAGGCTAAATATGGAACAAAAAGGGGGAAAAACGAGGTATGTGGTCAGTCTTGGTTGTCTTCATTTAGTATCTTACCAATTTTATTTCATGTTTATACAAACTTATCTATCCCGTATTGTATGCATATTAGGATTCCAACCATGAATCGTTAAACAAATACTTGTTGATGCAATTATTATACGAGTTGGTGGTTGTCTTGATCAATAAACTAAATGGTGAGTATTATAAAACATTTATAATTCTTTATATGTTTCCTTTTATATTTATTGTATCTCTTTATAATTCATCATGCAAGGTTTTTTCTTCATTAAGAATTGATGGAGGTTTTACATATGTATTACATGTTTTGGAGTAAAGGTGCAAATTTCGAGATATTAATTACACTTACACAGGTTTGGTCAAAATCTCTTCCCTTATTTTCAAAATTATCGTTATTTTATACACATCTGGCCTTTATGTATTTTAATGTTTTTGACACTTGAGCCTATATGCATCATACTATCATTGTTGTGGTTAAATAATATAGAATCACCCACCAAAACAGAGTATGATATGATAACCACTTTACTAAAGGCTAAGCGAGTAAATAGGTACCCAATATCACTATTGTACGAGAAATATAGCTGATGCTTAAAGGTTCTGTCTGTTTGACAAATGAGATACATAGACAGAGTTACGGGTTTGATACTGATATCGTCTTTGTGCAAGGCACCTTCTTGGACCGAATGGATGTACGATAATGTATGTTATTTTTCACTCTGAATATGGTTCACAGTTAATTGCATTAGAGTAATTTTGTGAAGTAATTGTATATTTTTATTAATTTGATGTGTAGTTGATGTTGAATTTTCTCTACTACTACTACGGTATGTATAGCGCGTTGAAGGAGTGTTTGCTTCAAAGATACTTCAGTAAGGTACCATAATAACTTTCGTGTTTCACGACATTATAATCATGTATATACGCTTTCGTTGAATTTAAGAAACGACTAATACATTAGGAAGTACACAGTA
Source organism: Artemisia argyi (assembly GCA_030686995.1). Lineage (NCBI taxonomy): Eukaryota > Viridiplantae > Streptophyta > Magnoliopsida > Asterales > Asteraceae > Artemisia > Artemisia argyi. The sequence continues at coordinate 7,832 of JARVZY010011509.1, forward strand.
GTCCATTAACTTAAAGCAACTTGATTTGGTGATCCCAAGAGTCAATATCTTGATGATATCGCTACTCTTACCGGAGGAAAGTGATTATTTTTTTAATATGTGGCGATTTGGACCCATCTACTGTGTGCTCTTTTTACAATCTTCTTCTACTGTATTTATTAACAAAAAGAGCACATAGGAACTGTGAGGTTTTAGGATTTGCTGGGAGTGAGGTTTTAGGATTTGCTTATGAGCTTAACCGTGAAAGCGGGGTCATTTAAATAACTCCAAAAGCCCACAAAGTAAGCTTATCCAAACATCCCTTTAGGTTATATTTATTTCTACTTATATTGTTAAACAGTATTCTGAACTTAATCATTGTTTGCTTTGGTGGCTGTTAATCCTTTCATTATTATGTGTTTTAATTGTGTATATGGATTTCTCATATTCTTCATCATGTAGGTGTTGATAGAAGTGTTTGCTCAAGTCGAGGGGTTAAGGGTAATATAGTCGCATCATTTGATAAATACTTTTGTTAATGAGATGGGTGTTGGCGAACACGATTTAAAGTCGTTTTACATCTTAGGATATGAATGTTTTATACGTATATATACCTCATCTAAAGTGTTCTATATCTATGTTATGCATTAAACCAAGAACTCACAATGCCAGGACTTAAGTATGAAACATTGTTTGGGTTTGCATGTATTTTGATTCAGGGGTGTTTGGGTTTGCATTTATAATTTTATTCAATTATGGCTTGTTTGGAAAGTATTTATACCAATTGTTAGCGTTTGTTATTATATTTTCTTTCTATCGTTTAATAATGAATAAGATATTGGTACTTGGATTGTTTGTTATATAAGATTAATAGTAATGTAGTGGAATAAGATAATTTTATTCGATTATGCCTTGATGGTATGACTTCTCTACTGCATTAGAAGTAGTTTAGAAATCAATTATTAAGCTCAAGTGATGATTTAATAGTGCCCCACATCACCGCGTTACTGTAAATCAGTATATCTTAGTGAAGATGTTGAAGGTAAAGTAATGGGGTTGTGGTGGTTGGTATGGATAGTGGAGTTAGCGACTATGGAGTGTTAGATGAAAGCTTTGAAAGAATTTTGTGTGTGGTAACTTTTCTTTTTCTTCAATTTTAAACCAGTTATGCATTTGATTTTGCCCATATTTATGTTAAATTTTGGTTTTTCAAAGTTATTTATTTTACGTGAGCAAAACATCATATTCAACATATTCAATGGAATTGGAAAAGTATAACATTGTTGTGGTAAAATTACATAAGCAAACCATCATTTTCATGCAGTAGAAAAGCATAACAATGTTGTGGGAAAATTACATCCAAGTTAAGTTTTACCTATTTGTTTCAGTGTTGATTGTTGCTTTAAATCTTATGAAAGTAGTTTTAGGTTCATGACTTCATGTTGCTATTAAAGTCATGTTGTGTTTCTCTATATTTTTGGTTTACAAAAGTCATCTTAAGTAGTATCAGTCAAGGGTGTTTGGGTAAACTTATTTTAGGTGTCCATTAGTCTTTATGTTTTCGAAATGTTGTGCGACATATTTTAGTTATTATGGAAACTCATATACAGGACTACATGGTTGCTTATGTGGTGTTTTCTAATAAATACCAGTGTCTATGAGCTACATTCTACAAAAGGAGCTGGTTACTATAGCTTAAAGGTAGTTTTATGTGGAAACTTCCCCCGATACAATCAACAAAAGCCAAAGGCAATCGTTTTCTAAAGTTGGTTTGTACTTGCCCTGTTCTGTATTCACACATGGACAACTGTACGTTGCTGTTTCAAGAGTAAAAAGCAAGCAAGGTTTGAAGGTTGTCGTTTGTGATCAGAATGGTAATGTCTCCAAAACTACAACAAATGTCGTTTATAAAGAAGTACTTTAATGTCTATGAGCAAGGTTCATGTTGTATTATGTATCTATCATCAGTGTAATCACTTTCTATTATACTATAGTTCATTATTTTTATTCTTACAAGGTTTGTTACAAACTCAATTCATCATTAAAATCACTTTCTATTATACTATTGTTTATTATGTTTATTCTTACAAACTCAATAATTTGTAACATTTAGAACCACTTACAAACTCAATACTATTGTTTATCAGCTTATCTGACAATTTCACACCAATTAAACCAATAAAAGATTAAAAATTTATCATATACATAGGAAAAAGTCTACATGTACCGAAGTACTTGAAGGTCTATCATCATCGCAAGGATTGAATTTTGAATCGATAGGCGCTCTCACACATTATTTTATATTCGAATCAATCTATTTTAGATTCGCCAACGCTATGATTGTAAATCGATGGGCGCTCACACACATCTTTTGCTACTCAACACAATAAATTTTGGAGACCCCAAGCTTGGACGTTTATTAGTGTAATTGTAACATAAGCAATTTCTTATCTTATAATAGACGCATTGTCTCATTATTTCTTGCATAATTTAAATGGAACATGTTTACGTTCTTACTTTTCTTATCATCTCATTTTCTTTATTTCTTTAAAAATTACCCGATGTCAACGGGTCTATAAGCTAGTAACCAATAAACGGAACTATAGTTATGGCCTTATGGGTCACATAATTAATACGCAATATTGGAAGATTTGGTAAACGAATATTGTTATGATTCCATGACAGATGATTACAAGGTTGTTACCCTCTTCCGTACAAAGCCACGTTCAGGTCATAAAAATATGTCTTTGACTTATCCTAGTAATGTATATGTATGCAGCCTTAGAACTTGTACTTGGAGGCAGTTGAGTGATTCACCTTATCTTTACTGATGGAGACCGGAAGGTGTTTTTGTTAATGGGTTTATCCATTGGATTACTTGGAAGGCTTCTGATCATATACCGGTCATTGTTGCTTTTAGTTTAGCGGATGAGACATTCAGTGAAGTACCATCACCTAATTTGTATAATAATGGCCATGAAGTGTCTTTAGATACTTGCAAACTTGTTGCACTTGGTGACAAGCTTGCTATATTCTATGGAGCTATGTTCAATGGAGAGAAAGGTTTGGTTTGGTTGATGCATGAGTATGGGGTAGAAAAATCTTGGACAAATATTGTAGTCTATGGATATAATAAAATTACAATGATTAATCCCGAAAATCTGTTTGCAACCGACGATCTAACAAGGATATATTATCTTGAAGAAGGCAGTCTCCCTAAAAGTGGTGACATTTCTAATATCAATCTCTGTAGGGTTGTAAGTACTTTTGTCGAAAGCCTTGTCTCACCAAAACTCGATAGAGCCAATTGAAATTTGGCATATTCAAGCGAAGATATATTTGGATTATTGTTAATTACAAAAGCTTTAAAGGGTAGATGTAAGGTTCCAACAAGTTTATTATTCTCTAAGTTTGTGATGAACAATCTGCTAATTGAATTCATTATGAGATAATTGTCGGTTCTTTCAATATTTCTTTAAATTAATGGCCTTTGAATAATTTGGATTCTTAATTGCATTACTTTTAATTTCCTTGTGTTTATGATAAATATGGATAGTTTATGATATTGTGTTGTTCCTTTATACAGATGGTCCTTGATCCCATCTTATACATTAGGTACGAGTACATTCTCCCTTTTAATTTCACTTTGTGGAGTTATAATCTAAACACAGTGTAGCTGACCGCGTGAGTTGCGCGTTTCTTCTTGGATTTAGAACCTGGTCATAAATATCATGATTTCATATTGCAAAGGCTGTTTGATGTATATCAATTTGAGTATTTCGATTGCCATTCTTGAACCATATACCTACAATGAGATTATGATTGACCCAAACTTTGGATAACCAAATTAAGGTATCCATTTGTCAAGATTCAAGAAACTGTGAGTTCAAATTTTAAGCAAAAAAAAAATGTTGAGTAGAGTACGTGTGCACTTAGCAATAAAGAGATGAGAAGAAAGAATAAACACGTAAGTTATATTCCAATAGTTCTAGTATTCCTACGTTTTCGGCACGTTTATTTCAGGTGTCAAGGTTAAATTTGGTTGTTTACTTGTCTCATTTCGTAATTTTATTAGTCAACTTCAAGACCTCGTAGATCTCCGTGGTTTTCCTCACCCACTGATCCTGATTCCTGCCGTCAATGTCACCTTCACCGTCGCAGATTCATGTCAACAGGTTCTTCTTCTGTTGCTATTCTTCACCTAATTTTCCAGATTTATCATAACTGATTCTGAGATTATATTAGTTTTTGTTCATATGTTGATCAAGTGCTCTTGTATTCAATTATATCGTGACAAACTTATTTTTGGGTATGTCGCTTATTTGATTCGGCTTATAATTAGTAAGCCCATTTTTTCTGGCTTTCTTTGGAGCTTGAACGTGTTTATTTTTCATATTTAAGTCATTAGTAAGCTTAATAAGTCAAAACGTTCGAGGGGAAAATGAGTTTGTAAAATATAAGACGGAGTCAAATAAGCTCGTAAGCCTAAAAAACAAACTTCCCCTAGCTGATCTGATTTAGCTCACAACAGGGTTTGGTTTCTATGATAAGAAGACCCCTTTCTTGTTTAATGGATCTGTAAACTGTGATGTGCTTAAATGCGGATAAACTAGATGATACAATTTTTACGATACTTTCTACTTTTCAATGTCACCTTCACTGTCGCAGATTCATGTCAACGCGCTTGGATTTGGTTATGATTCCATGACAGATGATTAAAGGTTGTTACCATCTTTCATACGAAATTGTCTTTGACTTATCCTAGTAATGTGTATGTATACAGCCTTAGAACTTATACTTGGAGGCAGTTGAGTGATTCACCTTATGATCATCATTGGAGTTCAAAAGGTGTTTTTGTTAAAGGATTTATTCATTGGATTGCTAGGAAGAGTTCTCATCATATACCGGTCATTGTTGCTTTTAGTTTAGCAGATGAGAAATTCAGTGAAGTGCCAATACTTGCAAACTTGTTGCACTTGATGACAAGCTTGCTATATTCAGTCAAGTGGGTTTGGTTTGGTTGATGAATGAGTATGGGGTAGAGAAATCCTGGACAAAGATTGTGGTCCATGGATATAATGAAATTACAATGATTAAACCCGAAAATCTGTTTGCAACCCATGATCTAACGAGGATATATTATCTTGAAAGGGAGTCTCCCTAATAATGGTGACATTTATAATATGAATCTCAGTAGGGTTATAAGTACTTATGTCGAAAGCCTTGTCTCACCAAAACTCGATAGAGCCGATTGAAATTTGCCATATTCAAGCGTAGATATCTTTGGATTGTTAATGTGGGAAACGGTGAACACTTTTATTATAAAATCAGATTACAATGATAAATAAATAACAGAAATTAAATAACAGAAAGTAAATACAGACAGAAAGGAGTAGAAGCAGAAGACAGACACTATATAACGTAAATAAAGGAAAGCAGTAAAGAACGAGGCTCGTGTTTAACACGATTCCCTTAAAACAGATTCGCCGTCTGTTTCCCAGGGTACAACGTCCAAAGCTGTTGTACAGCCGGACTTGACTTACTTGCCTGAAAGGTCACGGAAATCTTGCGTGTTTCTGATCGACGAGAGTGCTGGAATTCGTATGGTAAAGAGCAGCGTTTTTCTGTGTCAAAAAACTGAATGAGAATTGTTTATTATATAGGCTAAACCTATCTTGGTCACCAAGATAAAATATTAGCTTCAAAATAAACGATTTTACAAATCTGTTTTAAATAAAACACGATTTGATATCTTTCTATTCACACAATGTATATTCTGTAAACTTATTTGCAAAGTTTCAATCTATTCCTAAAATAGATTTACAGAAAATCTGGAAAAAGGATACCGAAACTAGCAGCAAAAAGATACGCACGTATGCGAGGTTTCGGAGCTGCATTCGTGTCCGCAGGTCGCGCGGGCTCGCATGAGTTCAGAAGCTTCGAACCCATCTTGGCCCAGAAATCCCATTTTCTGCACCCCCCCCTGCGCGCGCACACGTAGGAGTGGGAGCATGGCTCACCTAAAGGAATTTGAAAGCTAGTACAAGGATATCCTTATAAACTAGTCTCCACTTCCTTCACTAGGCGATGTGGGATGCAACACTTTTTCCCTTATATTGTGTTTCATGTGCCTCACTTTGAGACACGATATCTCATTCATCTTAGCTCTATATTGGACATACTTTAGCTTGTTACGAAGCTCTCTTGGAGGAGAACACAACGCCTCCAATAAACACTAATATATATAACATATACATATATTAAATTATGTCCAAACTTTTTACAAAAACTCATTTTGTAAACTATTTTTCCAACAGTTAATTGCAATAGCTATAAAAGGGTAGATATGATGTGCAATTTGCTTTGTATTATATATATGGCCCTTGAGTGATCCCATCTTATACATTAATGAAGGTAATAGTACATTGTAAAGCTCTCTTTTGATTTCGCTTTGTGGAGTTATGCTCTAACACACTGTAGCTGCTCGTGTGAGTTGAACGTTCTTTCATGGATTACCGGATTTAATCAATAACTAGTTTACTACTTTGCGCATACTCCTTGTAAAATTCAAAATTTGTGCACACAAGAACCAACAAGACTACTCCGCATATCATACAGTTACCACAGTGATGTTTTAACTCTTCCAAAACGTTCACACCTTCTCTTTGTTATTTGGCTTCTCTTTTCTTAGCTTTAAAATATGATATTTCTTAGTTTGAGCTTTCATCTTTTAGTCATAAATATAACAACAGTCTTATAGCAAACGTTCTCCATATAGCAGCCCAATTAGGTGGACAATGTTAGTGGAAAAAACAAGATGTTGGTTCACATTTGACTCTAATTATGTAAACAAGGAGATTATGATGATACATGGCTAAACTTTGGCACATCGGTATCAAGGTACCCACCTACACCAAGAGATGGTAAGTTCACACACAAAAATTGTAAAGTAGAGATTCTGTGCATTGGTCACTAGTTGCATAGATTAGATAAAGTAGTCTCAAATATTGAATGAAACCTCACGATTTTTTTAACTGCAACTATTTATCTCACAATATATATACAATCAATATATAACATATTTTAAGAGCCAAATGTGTCATGGCTAATTTCATCTCATCATTTGGGGCCAACGGATGCCACATCACCCCAACATCTCTTCACAACTAACTCCTCCTCATTCACAACTAACCTCAACTTACTCATTTGGGGCCCACCACTTACACCTTTATTTTATTTCCACTCACAAAAAGGAAAAAAAAAAAAAAAAAAAGTACAAAATATGTCAGGTTTGCTTCGTCGTGCAGACGAGCAACACCAACATGAGGAGGGATGAGGAGGGAGTGATGGTGTCATGGCTAGCTATGGCGAGGTCTACGTTGGAGTGGCGAAGGGTGGTGGCGAATGGCACCTTTGGCTCTAAGCATGACTTGAACCCATATTCACTTAGTTAAGGAGCTTACACAACAAAAAGTACTATTAAAACACAAGCCATTTGATAGCTCATGTGTTACTAGTATTAAAATTAGACATATGAGTTACACATATGCTATGAAATTGGTTTGGTACAACTACATTCGTGGCGGGTCTAAACACAAAACAAAAACCTTAGACAAACTAAAAAACATATTTTACAGAGAAAAATCTCATGCTGGTTATGATAAGGACTATACCACCACTGTCACATCAGTGTTGCACGAGATTTCACTCCTTCACTAAATTCATCCCAAGCAGTCATAATAAAGACCGCCAGATCAATCACACACACCCACTTAAACATAAACATACTGCACAATACACTCAAACACACCACAAACAAACGAAAACTGCTAGACGTTGCACAAAACTTTTTGATAACACGTTATGGTGGAGGGTCGTAATAATGCTAACGCGTTAACCAAGGCATTATTATGTTTAAACAAGGTGCATCTCCGAGTTAAAATCAGGGCACTATTAAGAAACACAAAATTATTGGATCAATAAATGACAAATCATAAATCCCATTTTTGAAAATTCCAAAAAAACCGATTTCGTATAAATCACTGCTCCAATACACACTTTAATTATTATTTGCCCCCATAAGCAAACAAATAATATTCTTTGTTTTATTATGTGTGCTAATACTCCACTAAAAATTGTAACTTTAGAATATTTTAATAAAGCAAAAAATGTAACTTTTTACTCCGTATTATTTAGTGTGAGAGTAAATAAGACATGGAGAAATAATAATGTTGTACCAATGTTTTTAGTTAAGGATGTTCCAACATTTTATTAGTCAACTTCAAGACCACGTAGATCTCCATGGTTTTCCTCACCCTCCTGCTCCCATTCCCACCGTTCCTCCGTCCATGATACCCTCACAGTTTCATGGCGACAGGTTCTCCTTCTGTTGCTATTATTGTTTATTATTAGTTTTTGATCAACTCATCTTTTATTCTATTATATTGTGATTGTTAGCAATTCTAAAGTTGTAGTATTTCATAAAGGGTGTTTGGATTAGCTTATTTTATGGGCTTATTGGCTTATCAAGATTTAGAAAACCCGATAAAGCTCACACTTTTTCACCTTGTTTATTGGGTTTATGGGCTTGAGCCGCAGGCTCAAGGTGATAAGCACTTTATAAGCCGAAAATTTTGAGCTTTATTAGCTTTTTCAAATCTTGATAAGCCAATAAGCCCATAAAATAAGCTAACCCAAACACCCCTTAAGCCAAAAATTTTCTGGGTTATTTTCCAGCTTACTCGCTTATTCTCAACAGTTACGTAATAATAAGCGCGCTTCATGTATTGATCAAGTGATCTTGTATCCAGTTATAATTGTTTTTTGGCTTATAAGCTTATTTCAGAAACCCATTTTTTACGGCTTATTTCATAATTGATCAAGTGTTTGTTTAAGCTTATTTATGGGCTTACGAGCTTACGTGTTTTCGGCTTATGTTTCATAACCCCAGTTTCTTCGGCTTATTTTGAAATTTATTAGTTTTTGTAAGTTTATTAGTATGTCATAATAAGCTTAAATAAGCCCATAGGTATTTTCAAATGAGCCAGAAAATGGACTTATGAAACATAAGCCGAAACCACATAAGCTCATAAGCCCAAGAATAAGCTTGAACAAACACCCACTAAGTTATAATAAAAATTAAGCTGGAAAATATTAGCTTATGAAATATAGGTAGAGTCATATAAGCTTAAACAAACACCCTCCTTCAATATGTGTACGATGTGAAACTATATTGTTTTATGTGCTTTTAGTTGACTTATGGGGCCTGATTAGTGAATTATTGGTGTTGAATATTGTTTTCATTTGCGACTGATACGAATATTGCTGTTTGTACTTTGTAATGTGTCAATTTTTGTTGCCTTTTTGCTGCGGTGATGTGTATTCTATGTGTTATGTATTGAAGGTAAATAGCACTGTTATCTGCAACTTTTTAACTGATTTTTGTACTTGTCTACATCAAAAATCGGTATCAATGTTTAAATTTAACAGTTTGATTATGACGGGTACAATTGATAACACCACATATTAAGATATTTATGTTGGTTGACTTTTGGAACAGTTTTAATGGTTCTGCATATGGAATTTAATGTATCAGCTAAACATACAACACATTAATCTTTCTTCAGAATGTTTTTTGCAGATTGTGTTTTTCGAATCTTGAGCACAACCCTTATGAAAATGATTGCTTTGATCTCATAATGAAGACCAACAAATCGAAGATGTTGGAGACATCTTCGAGAAGAGCACCAAAAGATCGAAAGCGAACTGAGAATACTGGTTCAGACGAGACTATGGAAGATATCTGGAAAGACTTCCCAGAAGATTTATATGAAGCGGTCATTGCAAGACTTCCAATTGCCACGTTCTTCCGTTTCAGATCAGTTTGCCAGAATTGGAATTCGTTACTGAAATCCAACAGTTTCACACTTCAATATGCTCAGTTTTTGCCACGTCAAACTTGGTTTTATACCATAACTCATGAAATTGTTAATTCTGGAGCTATGTATGATCCGGATTCAAGAAAATGGCACCACCCTATTGTTCCTAAAATACCCACAAAAATGATTGTCTTGCCTGTCGCTTCAGCTGGTGGTCTACTTTGTTTTCTTGATATCGGACATAGGAGCTTCTATGTATGTAATCCTCTAACTAACTCTTGCAAAGAATTGCCTGCTACATCGGCTAAAATCAGGTCGAGAGTAGCTGTTGGGATGATTATGAACGAGAAATTGGGTAACGGGGCTTACAGTATCATGTGGCTTGCCACTAATGGTGAGTATGAAGTTTACGACTCCATAAAGAACAGCTGGACACGTGAAGGAACCATGCCCGACTGTATCAAGGTGCCACTTTCGTTGAACTTTAACATGCAGATCGTGGCTGCAGATGGGTTGATGTATTTGTTAAGGTCGGATCCAGATGGGATTGTGTCGTATGACATGGAGTCGAGGGTTTGGAAGCAATATCTGGTTCCGGCCCCACCACAGTCAAGGGACCACGCATTAGCAGAATGCGGTGGTAGGATCATGATGGTGGGGCTGGTGACGAAGAATGCTGCTACTTGTGTTTCCGTATGGGAGCTTCAGAAGATGACTCTCTTATGGAAGGAGGTTGACAGAATGCCAAATGTAATGTGCTTAGAGTTTTACGGAAAGCACGTTAAGTTATCTTGCTTGGGTAACAAAGGGTTGCTCATGTTATCACTTGAAACTAAAATGATGAACCGATTGATTACTTATGACATCTTGAAAAAAGAATGGTTGAAGGTTCCTGGTTGTATACCACCACACAGGCGAAAGCAACTTTGGATTGCATGTGGGACAGCGTTTCATCCATCCATAACCGCTGTAGCTTGATATCGTGTTTGAAATCTGAATCTTCTTTGCAAAGGTTCATTTTGCTAAGTTAAATTTTCTTATGTTCTTGTTTTCTGTCCGTTTTGGAATTTTGTTTTGTGTATGTATGTCACGTTGTAATAATAAATAAAGACTTGTTTGTAAGTTATATTAAACTGCTGTGCCGAAAACTGATGTCAAACTCATAGAACGGGTAAATAAACCTCATATATTTCAAATAGTTAGATTTGCAGGTAACAATGTTTCTCTATGGGTAAAAACAACAAATTTAAAAATGCAGCCATTAGTGATATTTTCTAATTGATCTTCAAGCCATTCCACCACTTGTCGCTGTCCTGATGATCTGAAACAAAGCTGCAAAAGACAATACAAAGAACCCACAAATTAGAGCTAAATTTTCTTAATCGACACGGACTAGTTATGATGATTAATGAGAAGTCAACTGTTGAAACTCGGTGTGGTGAGTAAGGAGGATAATCTTACATGATCCAATGACGACGAACACAAAGAAGCCAATCATAACAGGGCCAACAGGATAGTTATTCCCCTTCTTGGTTGATGTTTCGCGCACAGATCCACGCCTAGTGATGTTCTTATCAAACTTTCCCACCTTCTTTTCCGCAAGACGCTTTGATGTAGTCTATAAACATTACACACAAGGATAAGTACATAACTACATATGATCCGCGCCTAGTGATGTTCTTATCAAGCTGCTTTTTTTTTTAAGGAAAACAGATTACTCTGACAATCATATCAACCTAAAAACTTTTGTCAAAATTCATCACATCTACAGGTTATCCTAAATTGATAAACTGATCTTGAATTTCAATGTTAACTTTTTGTAAACGCCAAATTTTTACAACCTACGCCGGCTATGTTTCAAATAGGTCACTCACATAACGCTGAGCCGAAGGTTACCACAATAAAATTTAAACCATCAACATAAACCTTATATCATTAAAAACATATAATGATAATGCACAAGAATGAAACTAGCAAACATTTCATATAATTTATGAATGCACATACACAAAACATCATAAGCAAAGATCTATAATATAATAAAATTACCATGTTTATTAACGGAGATATTACGACGGCGTTAAATTGTGCAAATGCTTTTGGTGTGATTGATGAATGATGAATAAATCGTTTAGTTTTTGTTACATTTTATAGCGTTAGAGAGATTGTATTTTGTGTTGACTTTGTTATCCATGTGTAACGTGTTGATTGGTTCAAACACCTATTATTATGACGTGTCAGATGGTTATTGGATAGCTGTGACGTGGGTAGTCATGTTGGATGTTCGGTTGAACGTTACGTTAAAGGGTTCGTACATACCGCAAAGGTGAGAACGTTGGTTAGGACGGTTGTGCTTTTTTTTTTTATCATTAATTTTTACAAAAAATAAACCAACTTGTACGTACGCGTTATTGAATATTTATTTTTTAATATTCATTTTCGGTGTCATAACTCATAAGTAAGAATTTTTCTTACGACATGGTCTAAGTTTATCCTAAGTTTGTAGCATTAGTTAATTTCACTATTCATAACGCAGTTTGCTTTGTAAAAACTAGAAAATGTCGCACTTACTAAACTTTTACAAACAAAATCTGTTGATATAAATTGTTAGAATTTAATAACCATGACAATCATATATATATTCTAATATCAAGTATACACATATGCGGAAGCGTAGGATCAAGTATAACATATAAAGGTTAACCAAAACATAAATAAAGAACGTACCGTATGCAATCTTGAATACTTGGATGAACCCTAATTAGGGTTTATATGAATTAGGGATCTATAGATTAACCCCTTACCGTTTTGTTAATCGATCCAAGATGTAAACAAAAGTATGTTTACACCACGTTCTTGTACACACGTACTATTAGCGATTCGATGTGAATGCTAGTTCTTGAATCACAAATAAAGCACAAAGCAATGTTTAGCTTCAATAAACGATCAAACAACGAAACATGATTTACTTGGTTTTGATCGAATCCCATAAGGATATAAAATACCGATTGTCTAACAAGGATAAAAGGAATAACACTTTGCATACAAAGTGTTACGTATAGATGTGCATGTGATAAGTAAAACCATGCAATCTATATTCATTCATGCATCATGAATACACCATACAATTATAGTATTCATTATTTATTCATAAGTAATATCAGTGCATGTGTTAGACAAGATTTAGGGATGATATATTTTGTGTCGTTTTTTTCTGGTTCTAGTATCTTGAGAATGAGACCTAAGATGTGTTTATATAGCATTTAATCTTGTCCAACAAGTCATTGCTAGCACCTCCTTAAGTTCCAAAACTCGACACTCAACCCCCTCCCTTTTCCTTGTTCGACTCTATAAATATTTGTGATTTAATAATTAAATATAACTATTTATATATTAATTATTTAACATCGATTCTTATACGCAAAGTGTGCAATCCCGTGGTCTCGAGTTCGATTCTAGTCATATGAATATTAATATTTATCCACAAACTCTAACAGCTCCCACTTGGATATCTATTAATAGTGTAATGACATTGGTTAGCGTCTAGCAACAAGCCAATGCCCCTAGTTCAACTCGAGGGAGGTCTCATGGAAAAACCTTTAATGATTTATCATTATTATTATCCTTTTGTTTCTAATACCACGTTAATAATGATATGGATCTTAGTCATTCTTTAATTAACAATTCTGTTTTTCGTTGTTTATGATTGAACAAGATTATCAAAACATCTGAACGTATTCCAGATAGACTTTGGGTGTGCGCACGCATACATCTTGTCAACCCTACGAGGGGCCCAGCAGTATTAAGCTTCAAAACGAATTTGAATGAACAAATTCTTTCTTGACTACAAGAATAACCCATGAACTTTGTAACAATTCTGAAAGCAACCCTTATGACTTCCAATTACGGTAAGCGGTAGATTGCTCCACAAAATGCACTACATCCATGACACTTATCTGGTATCTCAAGTCTGAGGATAACAATTTCATGATTTACTTACTGACAAGATCCATAAAGTAAAATCATGTAGTTGGGATAAGTCCTATATTCAATTCATCGAATATCATGTGAAATTGGTATGTCTACGCATCAATATACTTTCAAGTATATTCTAACCAATACTCAGATTTGTCTTAGTTTAATGATATTCCCATATCATTAATCGACAACGGACAGTTTAGAATAACATAAATTATTCACGGATTTAAACATGCAAATATAGGACACAATTTATTATTAATGAAAACAAACGTACTAAGTACTTTAATTCATTATAAATAATAATTGCTTAATGTCCTTTATCCAAATACTAAATAGATCAATGCATGATAATTCTAGTTAATGAATTTTGTCTCAAGTAATAACTTGTTGACAATTATGCCTCAAGTAATGACAATCATACTTGTTGACAAGGCATTATTCAACTAACTTTGATCTATCCGAATTTTGAGAATACTTATTTCAAGAATTTAATCAGCAAAATTCTTGTATGTGTGTATCCAATATAGTCACACAATATTTCATAAATGATGTGATATCCTCAACCATCAATTTATGACAGTCAATCTTTCAAACGTTTTAAAATTTAAGGTATTCTAATTCTTTAATGTATAATGCAACTATGCTCTTAGTCGAGCACAACTAGTTTACATGACTATTAATAAGGATGAAATCCTTCCATGACTAGTTATTGAGTGTCATCTCAATTAAACTAGCATCATTGTATAAAATTACAATATGCTCTTTAAAATCCCGTAAACTTAATATCCATTGTGTAATTTTGGGAGCAATTCCAGGTTGAGAATCATTATTCTAATTTCAAACATTTTCCATTAGAAAATCTATTACACACGTTATATAATAACTTTTAATTGGATATCAAATACTGTCAAATCATTAAGCACTTAAGCATGATGTAACAATAATATGATGCACATGAAAATCCTTCAGTCATATTTAGATTTATATTCATGTTCTATCTTTTCATAATATATATCCATTTTTTAATTGATATATTATGTCTTATTAGAATTTATTTACAACACATGTTTATTTTGATAATAAACTTTTGTTCCAAGGTTGTATGTTTTATTTTCTAAATCTTTCACTTGCAGTTTCATTCCAAACTAAGTCTTAACATTTTACTTATATGAATGTAACTTCTTATATGTTATACAACATATATGATTTAGTAAATCAAACATAATACTCCCATTAGCTTTCAGGAATACTTAGAAATTACCTTATTTTAATTATAAACCTAAACATAGATTTAATAATTTATCATAAGAATAATCTCCTAGATGCATGCAATTATCCATTCATGAATTATTGCACTTTGTACACTTCCAAAGATTTTCTTGAATTCATAAACTCCTTTTGATTACTTATCGTCCTCGCTCAAGTAATTATTCAAGAAAGAGTTTTTGATATTCATTGTCAAATTTCATATTTATATAAATATGACAATTTACCATCTTTGTATCTTTAATGTGCTTAGGAAAGAGTATTCAATCATAGTTAATTGCTTAAGTATGATTAATAATCTTGTCATAAGACATGCATTAAGATATGTGTACAATTTTTGTTCATATGATTTCTACTCAAAGATTTAACCCATTAAGGTTACATTATCTTTGAATAAACTCATCTTCATTCTCTAACCATTAAGAATTAAGATAAACCAAATTTTAAATTTTGAATATCTTTATGAACAGCATCTACAACATTCATATTATGAGTAATTTACCCAATTCATTATTTTGGTAATACTACATCATATAATCATCAGCATATTAATTAAATATCTGAGATATCCAAGTGGATCTATGAATGATAATTCCATCATCTTGAGGTTTATCATTTACATGTTAAGCCTCATCATGATTTTAACTAGTGTGGTTTTAGAAGATTATGTATCTTGTAATTCTATCTTTTCAAGATAAAATACTCCCACTTGCCTTTAGCATTATATAGAATATAAGTACTTAGTAATTAGAGCACCAATCCAATTTTCTCTTTTACAAATACGCATTGATAGCTCTTTGTTAATAACTTTCACATAAGTAACTTAACAAATTTAGAACTTCAATTTTTAGACTTAATGTGATTCATCACATTTCGTAATTCAATAGCGTCTTATTAATCTTCTAGGAGTCTAATTGAGTATATTCAATCCATACTCAATTTCTAACCTTGATAACTTTTGGAAGAAAAGAAATCATAGTTATCTTCAATCAAACAATCTAACAAGAGTTTGATTCCCTAACTGAACATACTATCCATATGTGGTACTTCATTTAGAATTAATATTGTAAGAAGATCTAACAATATATATAAGATAACCATATTCCTGTTGGCATACCTATTTACCAACTAAGTCAACTTAATGGTATAATAGTATTTCCAAACTAATTGCATGCTTTATAACACAAGTACTTTTGACCAAGTCACTTCATGTTTATGTCTCATAAAAAACATAAACTTGTTATAATCCAACTATACGTTATTAATCATTGATCAACTCAATGACTTCTTGTATATGTCTTAATTAAAAGACCATAACAAGCTAACGTCTTACTTAATTATAAGTCTTGTAATACTTAGAAGACTTCATGTTTAGAACTATACAATAAAGTATAAACATGTATAATTAAAGTAATCATGAACACCATCATTTGGTTTCAATAATATTTTCAAGTTAACACACTACTTTATTTATTTATGTCATTCTAAGAATACATAATTATTGAAGTAGCATTATATTACTTCATGCATTTATGTCATTCCAATAATACATAAATATTAAAGCTGAAGTAGTATTGTTATTTGACACATATGTTCTAATAGATGTCTAATTTAGAAACTGTAAAATATCCATGTTGGTCTCACGCATACATGGAAATTCACCTTGTTGTTAATATTTAGCCTGCGTCTCACGTTTACTAAATTTCAACACCAAGTGTTTCTTAGATTAGATGTATATTAATCATATTGGAACTATAGTCTCTTACTTTGCAGTTAAGAGAGTCCGTTAAATCATATTCTCATGTGTTGTACCTTGCACACAATGTAGATTTCTCCCACTTGTGCATGGAACAACATTATGTACCACATAAACAACACGCACGCGTTTGTTAATGTGAACAATATGATTTATGTCATTAACATAACTTAGTAGATATAGAGTTTACTCAATCAATCAAGGAAACGCACATGACTATCCTTGAAAATATTAGTGTCTATATTTAGAAAGTAATTATCTTGAGATATTCAAAAGATAATCTAAGTTACAATCAAGACAATAAGTCTTGTAACTCCCACTGAATTAGAGAACATTATAATAATTCCTTATTCAGCCATAAGAACACAATACTCCCACTCAATTTGACAACATTGTAAATGTTTCATTAATCAGTGAAAGGAAATAGTGTACTTGTTTACTTTCCTACATCTTTTAAGAAAACCCATTCAAACAATTATATAGGTTATAAAAGGATGTAATCTACTACATAAATGTGATTCATCACATTCCAAACTATTAACTTGAAAAAACTGGGCATGCAATTTCTTCCTTTATAGATTTACCATTCCAACAATTGTATGTAGTATCTGTAAATGGTCAAACCAAAACAACTAGATAAAATAATCTAATTCGTCTTTTACCATTGTGCAGTACTCATTCTAGCTTCTAATTTAATAACTCATAAAGTGCAAATCATCTTACTATTAAATTTTGCTATGAGTTATGTATTTAGAATTTAGACAATTCTAATCATCCTATTATACCTTTCTCATTCATGAAAAGGATTAGGATTAAGTCTCACACTTCACCTAATGGAAAGAAGACTAGATTTATTCTTTTAGTAAAATTGACTCTAACCAAAAACCCCAACGGGTGTAGATCAATTAAAGAATAACTTACGTTTACGGTTTTAATGTTGCATTAATACATTTAAAAGAATTTACAAAATTCAATTTTAGTATTTTCAACAATTAATTTTCAAGAAAACATAATACCCAAGGATATATTCATATAACCAACATATTTTCTTGAAAATCTAGGATCCAACTTTACATAGATTCCACCACATCAGTTGATCTGCTAGTGGTGGAAGTATAAAAGATGGTAATCTGTCGAACAATAATTGGCAAACACTTTTCCAATTCCTAGATCATTATGGGATTTACATCAAATTGATTCATCAATTTGTCATATAAGCATGTTTCATCCCATCTCATGCCTTAAGCTCTAGGTCTCACGCATCAACTTAATTAAGTCGTCTAACTTAGAAACTGCAAATTCTCCATGTGTGGTCTCACGCACACTCGGAAATTTACCTTGTCATTAAAATTTAGCATGCGTCTCACGTTTACTAAATAATAACTTCAAGTGTTTCTTATAGTTAGATGGCATGTAACTTAAATTTTAGGATATAAATTTTTGATGTGAAAATCAAAACATGTATAAAGATGCATGCACTCATCTTTATAACATAAGTTTTCAAAATCTTTTTATAACCAATTCAGAAGATTAATACACAAAGTTTTACTTGAGGTTTAATAAACCCTAAGATGACTTTCTACAATTATGATTTTAAAAGTAATTTGTTCAAGACATATTCAAGATTGTGATAACCAAGGCAGACTCTAAGGCTCTTTTCTAAGCCTTCAAATCACGGTTATGAATATCGTCTTAAAGGACTTAATTTTAAAAACATATTTGTACAAAACATCAATCAAGCAAAAGTTTATGGATTCAATCTCAAAATCATGTAATAAAGTATGAATTTTGCTAGTCTCGCCTGGGAGCTGATTACCGTGCGAATCGGACCACTAGCGGCACTTAAGACCTTGCAAGATTCTTACTTTATCACTTAGGGTTTCACCATTATTAGTCCGTATTATTTTCTTTATGGAAAAATTGCCCTTTTATTGCTTACAAACATGTCCAACAATTAAACAATAAAACAAGTAATAAAGACAAATCGAAACAACTAATAACATAACAATTATAAAGGTGAAACAATTAGCCACATGCAATCTTTTTAGAAAAGATCCTAACATAATCAATTCTAGGTTTTTATATGCATATAATTAACTAGGGCCTTCACCTCTTAATGGAAGTGAGCCACATACATTGACAAGTCAATTGCGTAGGCCAAAGCTAATCACATACCACATAGCACATAATTGATTTTAATTATTATGGGGTCTTCCCCAATATTAGATCTATCTAAACATGTGAAAAAACTTAACAATTAATAAACAATTAATAAGCCATGACTAACATGCATGTTTCGTCACGGGTCAAAGCATAACAATTACCACATAGGTCACAAGATACGTTCACTTAACCGGTTAATGACCTAGGGTTTCTAGTGATTACAATTAATCAATTAAACCACAAACCCTAATTAGGGTTTTAAGTGGAAAATCGACCCTCCCCCCCATAAATTAGGGTTAGGGTTTCAAATTTTATAAACAAAAATTTTAAGGAAAAACCCTAGATCAAAACATATATCTAAAACAATTAAAGATCCGATTTTTATTACGTTTTAGTAATCAATTACATGTTATACATGGCTCGTGATGCCACTGTTAGAATTTAATAACCATGACAATCATATATATATTCTAATATCAAGTATACACATATGCGGAAGCGTAGGATCAAGTATAACATATAAAGGTTAACCAAAACATAAATAAAGAACGTACCGTATGCAATCTTGAATACTTGGATGAACCCTAATTAGGGTTTATATGAATTAGGGATCTGTAGATTAACCCCTTACCGTTTTGTTAATCGATCCAAGATGTAAACAAAAGTATGTTTACACCACGTTCTTGTACACACGTACTATTAGCGATTCGATGTGAATGCTAGTTCTTGAATCACAAATAAAGCACAAAGCAATGTTTAGCTTCAATAAACGATCAAACAACGAAACATGATTTACTTGGTTTTGATCGAATCCCATAAGGATATAAAATACCGATTGTCTAACAAGGATAAAAGGAATAACACTTTGCATACAAAGTGTTACGTATAGATGTGCATGTGATAAGTAAAACCATGCAATCTATATTCATTCATGCATCATGAATACACCATACAATTATAGTATTCATTATTTATTCATAAGTAATAGCAATGCATGTGTTAGACGAGATTTAGGGATGATATATTTTGTGTCGTTTTTTTTCTGGTTCTAGTATCTTGAGAATGAGACCTAAGATGTGTTTATATAGCATTTAATCTTGTCCAACAAGTCATTGCTAGCACCTCCTTAAGTTCCAAAACTCGACACTCAACCCCCTCCCTTTTCCTTGTTCGACTCTATAAATATTTGTGATTTAATAATTAAATATAACTATTTATATATTAATTATTTAACATCGATTCTTATACGCAAAGTGGGCAATCCCGTGGTCTCGAGTTCGATTCTAGTCATACGAATATTAATATTTATCCACAAACTCTAACATAAATAATATCTAAAACCGTTATTAATATTTCTCAATAAACCTATGTTTTGATAATCATAAAACTCAAATGAAATTAAGTCAAGATTAAGACGTAAACAAGTATTTAGTAATAAATATTTATCTCTACATCTAATATTTCTTAAGGTATGCATAAACTAAGCATCTTATGCATTACATGATCAAAGAAAATCTTGTCTTAACACATAACATCTTATAAAATGATACAAACATTTTATATATATTTGTAAATCATTTTTGGTATTGTTATATTAAACCACAAAGATACGATTTCAAATTTCCAACCAAGAAGGGCAAATTTTATCCAGAAAAACTTTTCCAACGTTCAGGAGGGCGGCCCCCTTAATTTTACTAGGAGGCCCCCCTTAATCATTAAGGGGACCGGCACGCTCCAGAACAGTATTTTCTGGCCCTATAAATATTGGATCATTTCACATATTTTTTTCACCTTTTTGCACTATAAACTTTCTGATCCAACCTCCATTTCTAGATCTAAAATCCTTTGATCATATAATTCATAAGTATTTATTTCCAAGTGATCCAAAGCTTCATCCACTCAAGTGCAAGAAGAAGAACACTCCTCTACATCCATCTAATTGTAGTAGTGTTGTGATTAGGTAGTTTCATATTGTAGTAGTGTTAGATATTTGTAAAAGTGTTATGTGAATTTGTTGATTGTAGAAACTAGGTGTGTTGTAAAGTAGTTTAGTAGTTGTGACCTAGTTGTGCTTAGAAGAAGATGTGAAGTTGACAAGGTGTGAAGTCTTGAAGAAGTTGTGAAGGTGTGAAGAAGGTGTGAAGTTGTGAAGAAGTTGTGAGATTGGTTCTAGCTACGATTAGAACTCGACATTTAGCTTAGTGTCATTAACTCGTGTAAGCCAAGGTGTGTAAGGTTTCTCCACCATAAGGAAGGTGTCCTTGTAGCCGAACCACTATAAATTCGCGTGTTGTGGTTTGATCTTTCTAACTCTCTCTTTTCTTCATTCTATTTCAATACTTTCATTATTAGATTAGAATTGCTTATATTGGTTGTTGTTTGATTTCACTTGAGATCGAATCGAAAGTTTTTAATAAGCTATAAAATATTTTGGTAATAAATTTAAAAATGACGTAAAACTATTCAACCCCCCTTCTAGTTTTCCACAATTGGTATCAGGAGCCAGGTCTAGCAAGATCTTTAAAATATATTGTATTTTAAAACTTGTAACGATCTATGGAATCTGAAAAATATTTAGAAGGGCAATCTATGCAAAGACCACCACTATTTGAAAGTGATGAATTTTTATATTGGAAAAAATCGATTCGAAACTTATGTGAAGTCAAAAGATCTAGATCTTTGGCATGTTATTACTAACGGTGATTTTTTACCTATTCAAAATAACCCCGAAACAAAGAAAGATGAAATCGTACCTTTTGAAAAACAAAATGATGATTTAAAAAGAAAACTTGCTAAAAATAAAGAAGCAAAAATGGTTATTTATAATGCGCTACCACGTAAAGAGTACGAAAGGATCTTTATGTGTGAAACCGCAAAAGAAATTTGGAACTCTTTATTAATAACTCACCAAGGTAATAGTCAAGTCAAAGACAATAAGATAGATCTACTTGTTCAACAATATGAGCAATTCACGATTCCGGAAGAGGAATCAATTGATAATGCTTTTGCTAGATTTAACACTATCATCACAAGTTTAAAAGCACTTGATGAGAATTTTTCTAGTAAGAATTTTGTTAGGAAGTTTCTTAGGGCTCTTCATCCAAAATGGAGAGCTAAAGTGACGGCTATTGAAGAATCAAAGAATTTGTCAACATTGCAACTTGATGAATTAATTGGAAATCTAAAAGTTTACGAAGTTATTACTAAGAAGGATTCCGAAATGGTCAAAGAAAAACGAGAGCAAAGCAAGTCAATCGCCTTGAAAGCTAGAAAGGAATCTAGTATCGAAGATAGCTCATCTTCCGAAAGTGATGACGAAGAATACGCCATGGCCGTAAGAGATTTCAAGAAATTCTTCAAAAGGCGAGGAAGATTCGTAAGACAATCGCATGATGAAAAGAAAACATTTCAAAAGAGTAAGGATGACAAGAACAACAAGAATGAAAGGAAATATTTCAAGTGTGGTGATCCAAATCACCTCATTGGAAAATGTCCAATAATGACAAGAGATCAAAATCAAAGAGCTTTTGTTGGAGGCGCTTGGAGTGATAATGATAAAGATGAGAAAGAAACGACAAAAGAAGAGAAGTGTCTTATGGCGAATACATCAAATGAGGTACGTTGATGCGTGGGAATTGCACCAGGCTTTACCTATCAAGGGATCTTGAGAAGCTTACAACCCCCACCAGGCAGTGTACCTGATCGTTGTAGTATAGTATAGTGACAAGTACCGGGGGATTGATCGTTCAGCTAGGAATAGTGTCGTTAGGATTGAAATTAATCTAACTAGGTCTAAAGGTGAAGGATGATTCTTTTTATATTTTTATATTTTATGAAAAGCAAGTAAAAATCTCGGTTATTGGGAGAGTGGGCGGAATTAGTTGCTAATCAACTAACCCAAAAGCTACTAATTAAACTAATTAACAAGAAAACTAAACTAAGGTTCTACAAGATAAGTGAAGCATATCTACCCATGATATGTTACTCCTTGCTAGCTGTCCAATCCTACCTATCGAATTGTAATCTTGTTTTAATTGACGGGTTGTATTCCTTAATACCATTCATGGGGTGGCATACATAACTCCCCAATTCTATGAGCTCTTATCTCCTCCTACACCATGCCCAGCACAACTATAGGGATTGTAAACAGTGGCTCATGCATTAAATACAACCAATAAAGACCTAGTACGCCTCGGTTCATGTTTCTTAAGACGTTCAAGCATGTTACCATTTGGAGATCTGCCAGTTTTCTTAAGCCTAACATATAAATCATTCAATCAAAACAAGAATTAATAGGAAACAAGGATTGTAAACTAAACCAACTAGATCTATTGAAGTTGTCACGCCTTAATTGATGGAGATAGACACAACATCAACAAGAAATCAATGAGATCTAATCAATTATATACAAGTTTCACATAATCATAAGTAGACACAAGGTGAATTAACAAAACATAATCAAAGAAGGACAATCAAAAAGAATAATGAAAGACATAGTTGAGATAGAATCATCAAACCAATACATGATGTTTATGGAGTGATTGAAACCCTCTAAGTTGCTAGAAAAACACCCACTTAAACCCAGGAATCGACTTTAGGGTTTAGGGCTTACAAAAAGTGAAGTTATGATGTTATATTTATAGCCTAAATTCTGCCCGGCCCGGTCGTGACGGCGTCAGACCAACCTTGACGGTGTCACGACCAACAATTTTTTACCAAATTGTAGATCTCTTCGTCCTCTTCGTTTTCTTTTTTGAATCGCTCAAATCCGAGTTCGTATGCAAAAGTTATGGCCAAAACGGTGTCAGCTACCACGCGCGCAAGTTTTGACCAGTTAACACGTGACGGCCTTGGGTGACGCCTTCAAATTCACGTGATGGCCTAGCTTGACGCCGTCATCAACTACGGATTTTAATTCTTGGGGTTTTGACGCCGTCAAGAAAAACTCTTGACGCCTTCATGTACTGTTCCCAGCATGGAAAATTGAGACTTTGCCGTTTTCTTCACTTTTATGCTCCAAAAACGTTCAAAATGGCTTCTTTTCCAGAATTCACTCTCCAAGTACCTAAAATCACAAAAGGAACGATTTAGGGCAATATTTGATCAAATAAATTCAGATTCGGGCTTAAATGACCCCCTAAAAACGGATCATTTTTCGCCTCATCATACGTTCCGAAACCGAATATTTTAGTGATGAAAGCTTATCATTAGATGAAAAAGACCTAGATAATGAATATAATAGGCTATGCAAATTAGGACAACTAGTAATGGCCAAAAACAAATCACTAAAATACATAAACAGTCAATTAGAAAATGAAGTACTAGAACTAAAAATTAAAATACATCAACTTGAAAAAGGTAAAGAAATTTTTGAAGAATGTAAATCATGTCAAGAGCTTAAAGGTGAAAACGAAATACTTAGGGAAGAAATTCGCAAACTTGATAAATTTGAAAATAGTAGTCACTCACTTAGTAAAATAATAAGTATTCAAAGAACATCCGGAGATAAAACTGGTTTAGGATTTAATTCAAATGAAGCTTCAACAAGTGAGATTAAAAATGTCAAATTCGAAAATGAACCTAATGAATAAAAACCTCTAAAATCTAATCCTAAGTATATACTTATTAATGATAGAAAAATACCTCTTGCCAACAATGAAGAAGTAAAAGCTTTTTATAAACCGTCTTTAAAAAATAAGGTAGGATCTTCTAAACCTAAGACAAGATCTAAAACACCACCACCTAGAAAACCAAATAATCCTAATCCTAGGTCTAAAACACCTCAACCAAGAAGAAACCAAAATAGGCAAAACTATAATAACAATAGTAATCAAATGTAGAACTACCAACAAAGCTACAATCCTTGGGGTATACTACCACCTTTCATGCATCCTAGTCAAATGTTAAACATGTTTGGACCAAACAACTTTGGACCAAAGAGACAATGGGGATCGAATAGCTAGATGAACATTTCTTGAGGCAATCTTGAAGTTTCTCTCAACATAGACTTTTTCAAAGTCTATATGTCATCTTGATGATTTTGAAGATTTTTTTAAGACCACCGGGTACGCCATTCTTTCACAACTCATTGTCATGCTTAGATAAATATGCTTTATTTGATTACGTTGTTTGCATAGATATAGCTTGCTATTTCCCTCTATTTGTTCGATCATATATATATATATATATATATATATATATATATATATATATATATATATATATATATATATATATATATATATATATATATATATATATATATATATATATATATATATATATATATATATATATATATATATATACTTACTTGCACATAACCTAGATACGCCATTAGTTGACTTTCTAGAACTCCAGGAAATTGTTCATTATCGAACCCTTTCCTTCCCTCTTGCGTTATTCTATTAAGTCCTCTTTTAGAAGACTCATGATGATGAAGGGATATGAGTCAAGTGGATTTTTATCATGCAAGAACGCCTTCGCACGTGAACACTATGGATGAAACAAACTCCTTTCGCCGACTATATTTTATCTCCGCTATCATCTTTCAAACCTCACCCATCAACCCTTCTTTCACTCACATTTATACTTATATACATATACATATATACACTTATTCACATATTCCCGAACACACCTCAAACCTCTCATCAACTTAACACTTTGATCATTTTATCCAAAATTGTCAAAGGTACATTTAATTATCGAAACGGTAATTAAAAATTGTTAAGTATTTTATCATCGTGCCAATAAACGTTTACGTATTTTTGATATATTATAAATCTAATTATATACGTATAAATATATTTGTTCCAGAAACTAATTCCGCGAAATCTCAAAATTTAATGGGCGGCCCCCTTAAAGATTAAGGGGACCGGCTTGTTATCGGGGGCGGTCCCCTTAATGTTTAAGGGGACCGGCCATCTGACACTCCCAAAATCGTTTTCCACCTTAAATCTTTTCCCAAACACTCCATATGTTCATATATTTCTTCCCCACCACTGCTGAGTACGAACCAAAACACCCAAAACCATAAAAATCCTCCACCATATCACCAATCCGGGGTTGTTTCGCAAGGGGCAAACGTTAATCAAACATATAACAACATCTTTTGTAAGTTTTTCAACATGCATTTCATCACATTTCATTCAATTTGGTGTCTAATCAATAATTAGGCATTTTATTAAAATTTATTTTAATTCGAATTTTAGTGAAATAGAAGCTAGGAATTAAACAACCAAATGCTTCCCATAGGATTATGATGATGTATTGCAACTCAAATTTAGTATAACATATCATTTGGTCAAAATCATTAATCGCCCATAAACCCTTATTGAATTTCATTTTTCAAAAGGCACATTGTTGATATAACTTTTAAAAACTAGTTAAAACTTACTATTGTTTCAATGTTGTAAAGAATCAAAACATACTTTTCAATTCTTTATAAAGCGGTTCATGAAGACAATATGGGCATTTGGTTCATGAACAAATTATAACTATATGTAGTTATTTGAAATTTAAAACTAGCTCATAAAATTTGCTAATACTATTAGAATTAATAGATGTCATCAAGATATATAATCAATATATATATATATATATATATATATATATATATATATATATATATATATATATATATATATATATATATATTGATGTTTTAGGATATTTTTTATCTAGTTAAAGGAGCATTTGGTTTATCTCGAAAAAGATATTTTGAAAACGAAAATTCGCATTTTAATATTTTAAACATGCTTATGTTGTGTCAAACTCTTGTGAAATGGAAGATATATAATATAATATATATCTAGCCTTACTTCGAAATTAATTATGATATCATACTCTTTGATGTCATATATTCTAAACGAGTTTAAAATCAAAAATATAAGGAACATTGTGAAACTACTTCATAGAATTTTTTTTTTGTGTCGAAGTAGAATTTCGTTCCACAAATATTGCATATATATATATATATATATATATATATATATATATATATATATATATATATATATATATATGCATGATAGTTGTTTCTATATTAATTTTATTTTTGTTGTTATATTGTTTAGGTGAAAATGCCTAAGGCCACGGTTGGTGATGTCTCCAAAACCAAACAATATATTCCAAATGTCTCTTCTACTCCCGGCATGTCTCCTTCAGTTGCATGTTTCTATCGTCCCATTGAAAATAGAAACATTCACGAAGGAAGAATTGTCGATCCATCTTTCTATGAATCTGATCAAACCGAACGAATGTTCTCCAATATTCGTTTTGAATGTCTTTTCCAAATCAACGAACCAATCATTCCTCGTTTTATCCTCGACTTCTATAGCCAAGTGACGGTGCAAACCGATCCCTATGGTCATCTCCTCGTTTCCTTCATGATTCAAAATCAATTCATCACTCTTACTCTTGCTCAATTTGGACAAATTCTTAGAATCCCATACAACGGCCAAGCCGTTTTCTCAAATGAATGGGATCTTTCCTTTCTTGAAAGAAATCGTCCTCAGGATGGCCCCTACTATTTTGAGATTCCTAGTCCTGAAGACATTCGTCGAATGCTTGAACTAGAACGTCGTACGACTAGTCGAGTAATCAAGTCAAAGAATGTCGATATTCATGCAAATCAAATCCTCCTCAAAGAGCTAAGCCAAGATATGAAAAAGTGGGAAGAACTCATTCGCGAGAATGCGTTTGGTACTGGTGGTCACCGAGATCATGTCACGGCGAGCATTTCCCACATGTTATATTGTGTAGTTGCTGAAGAGCAATACAATTTGGCTTATCTTTTTATTCATTGAATCATGTCCGCCAAAAACACCCCAAATGCAAATCTTCCTTATGGTATGTTCCTCACACGACTTTATCGTTATGTGATGGAACATTACCCACATCTTCAAAGAGATTACTACGTTCATATCCTTCCTACTTTAAACCAACTTACTCGTGTTCGTACTCGTCGTTCTCGAAGTGACAAAGGAAAATCTCGTGTTCCTTTGTATTCTAGGCCTCGTGGTTCTACATCTCATCGTGAGGATGATGATGATGAGGAGGAAAACACCTCACGTGTTAGTACTCCATCCCCCATGACCTTTGTTGAAAATCTTTCCGATATTGACGATACTGAGTATCAAGTTCCTCTTCCTCATGAACGTACTGATGAGCTTCTCTTCACTTGTCAAACGTCCATCATCAACCGTCAACAACAAATACATGAAGAACTTCGAGGAGGATTCAAATCCGTTGGGAAGATGTTTAGGAAGATGCTTGGAAAGAAGAAGAAGTAGAAGATATTGACGTATTGCTACTTGTTATTATTTGTTTCTATTAGACATTTGTATGGTTTGCTATTTGTCTGATTTATTCGGAAATACTTGTGTTATTTCTTGTTTATCTCTTGAATGATGTTTAGACTTTAACTATTATCATGCTACTATCTTAATGTTATGCTATGTTTCTTTTCAATGTAGATTATAATATGTTAATTTGCATGCAAAATTTGGTTATATATATATATATATATATATATATATATATATATATATATATATATATATATATATATATATATATATATATATATATATATATATATATATATATCATCATTCCTAGAGTATATACTTCTAATAGAGCTTGCTGGAAAAACACACTTGAAAAATCACCAAATTCTGCAAATTTTGGGTTTCTGATTGTTTGGGAAAACACCATATGGGCGGCCCCCTTAATTCCCTAGGCGCTCCCCTTAATCATTATGGGGGCCGACCTACAATTAAGGGGACCGGCCATCTGGAACTGGGTTCACTGTTTTCTTTTGCATCTTGTGAACCCTTTCTCTAGTATCAGCTACCGTTTCCCATTTTAACCCAACTGATTTGAGAATCTCATTCAACCATTTCAAATACATACCTAAAACAACCATTTCCATACTATAAATTCCCTCCATAATCACCATTCTTCATCTCATCATTCATCATCTAAATCATCATGACTCCACCAAGCACATCACACTCCAAAGCCTCCAAGAAACAAAAGCTTGTAGTCATCCCCCCAAAACAACTCTTCATTGACTTAACAAATGAAGACAACAAAACCCCATCACCTCCACCCAAATGCTCATCCCCAAGTGCACCCAATGCACCATCTAAAACACCTTCCACTCATGAAACTTCCTCATCCTCTATACCCTCAACCTCATCAATCAATGACTATATCAACTCACACTTGTCACCACAAGTACCATCACCACTTCCTACACAAGAACCTATCTCCACCCATATTACCATCTCACTTTCACCAATAACACCTCTTGATGCTCATCTCTCATCTCCACCAATTATACCACCATTCTTTGCCAATCCCGTGCCTTGGAGGCTACTTGAATCCCATGGGGATACTTGTCTTTGTTGCATCTAGAACCGCACCGTCATCTTTGGACTTAGAGATGAAATTCAATATATGTTTTCATATATTGAACATTTGCTTACCAACCCACCACCACCACCAACTCCACCATCCTCTCCAATCATTCCTCCACCACAATTCTCACCCATTCCTCCACCATCACCATCATGCTCTCCAAATTAAGCATATGATATGCTTAATAAATAAAACACCTACCATCCTTTTACTTGCAAGCTCTATGAAGACCATGTACTCTTTGCATGATGATGTATTTTCCTAGTTGTTAGTTTGTGTACTAGCTTTTCTACTTGTAATCCTTATTGCTACTTGTATGTTGTGTGATGAGGCGAAAAATGATCCGTTTTTAGGGGGTCATTTAAGCCCGAATCCGAATTTATTTGATCAAATATTGCCCTAAATCGTTCTTTTTGTGATTTTAGGTACTTGGAGAGTGAATTCTGGAAAAGAAGCCATTTTGGACGTTTTTGGAGCATAAAAGTGAAGAAAACGGCAAAGTCTCAATTTTCCATGCTGGGAACAGTAGGTGACGGCGTCAAGAGTAATTTCCTGACGGCGTCAAACCTCAATAATAAAATCCGAGAGTTCATGAAGGCGTCAAGAGTTTTCCTGACGGCGTCAAAACCCCAAGAATTAAAATCCGTAGTTGATGACGGCGTCACATACAGGACGTCAAGAGTAATTTGTGTGACGGCCTAGGCCTTGACGGCGTCAGAAGTAGATCAAGGCCGTCCGAGGAAGTATTTGGCGGCGAGATGACGGCGTCACACCTTTGTTCTTGACGCCGTCATCCCTATTTTCCTATATATAGTTTTCTAGTTTTTCACATTGAGAGAGAAGTTTTGGGGAGAAACCCTAAAGACGATTTTGGTGTAACTTTACAGGTTTTTCAAGGGTTCCAACCCCTTGATACCTTGCATGATTAATCAAGATAAGTGTTCTTCTAATTCAATCAATATGTCTATGTGTTGGTTGTCTATATCTTGTTCTTGTCTTAATTCTATCATGCTAGGCTAGATCTCCTTTGTGTTTGCTTAGATCTAATGAAACCTAGATATTGATTATGTGTTGATTACTTGTTTATTCTTGTTGTGGATGAATGATTTATATGTTAGGCTTAAGAAAACTGGCAGATCTCCAAATGGTAACATGCTTGAACGTCTTAAGAAACATGAACCGAGGCGTACTAGGTCTTTATTGGTTGTATTTAATGCATGAGCCACTGTTTACAATCCCTATAGTTGTGCTGGGCATGGTGTAGGAGGAGATAAGAGCTCATAGAATTGGGGAGTTATGTATGCCACCCCATGAATGGTATTAAGGAATACGATCCGTCATCCATGCAATTATAACAAGTAATTAACGTGTAAAAGATATCTAGGGAGTAGTGAAATCTAAGTAAACACATTTTCTCCAATTACTGCTCACAACTTTAGTTTAATTAGTTTATTTTCATTTTTAGTATTTTATTTTGATTGCATCTTAGTTTTGGGTTAGTTGAATAGCAACTAATTCCGCCCACTCTTCCAAAACCCGAGATTTTACTTGCTTTCATAAAAATATAAAAACATAAAAAGAATCATCCTTCACCTTTAGAACTAGTAATTTAGGCTTTCTAATCCTAGCGACACTATTCCTAAGCTGAACGATCAATCCCCCGGTACTTGTCACTATACTATACTACAACGATCAGGTACACTGCCTGGTGGGGGTTGTAAGCTTCTCGAGATCCCTCGAGAGGTAAAGCCTGTTGCGATTCTCACGCATCATTGTGTCTTGGTATTGTTATATATAAACTACAAAGATATGATTTCAAATTTCCAACCAAAAAGGGCAAATTTTATCAAGAAAAACTTTTCCAACGTTCAGGAGGGCGGCCCCCTTAATCATTAAGGGGACCGCCCCTTAATTAAGGGGACCGGCACGCTCCAGAACTGTATTTTCTGGCCCTATAAATATTTGATCATTTCACATATTTTTCTCACCTTTTTGCACTATAAACTTTCTGATCCAACCTCCATTTCTAGATCTAAAATCCTTTGATCATATAATTCATAAGTCTTTGTTTCCAAGTGATCCAAAGCTTCATCCACTCAAGTGCAAGAAGAAGAACACTTCTCTACATCCATCTAATTGTAGTAGTGTTGTGATTAGCTAGTTTCATATTGTAATAGTGTTAGATATTTGTAAAAGTGTTGTGTGAATTTGTTGATTGTAGAAACTAGGTGTGTTGTAAAGTAGTTTAGTAGTTGTGACCTAGTTGTGCTTAGAAGAAGGTGTGAAGTTGACAAGGTGTGAAGAAGGTGTGAAGTCTTGAAGAAGTTGTGAAGGTGTGAAGTGGTGAAGAAGTTGTGAGATTGGTTATAGCTACGATTAGAACTCGACATTTAGCTTAGTGTCGTTAACTCGTGTAAGCCAAGGTGTGTAAGGTTTCTCCACCATAAGGAGTTTGTTGACATAGTGAAGAAAACTCTCGAGTGTGGTACTCGGGGAGTGGAGTAGGGCAAGGAAGGTGTCCTTGTAGCCAAACCGCTATAAATTCGCGTGTTGTGGTTTGATCTTTCTAACTCTATCTTTTCTTCATTCTATTTCAATACTTTTATTATTAGATTAGAATTGCTTATATTGGTTGTTGTTTGATTTTACTTGAGATCGAATCGAAAGTTATTAATAAGCTACAAAATATTTTGGTAATAAATTTAAAAAGGACATAAAACTATTCAACAACCCCCCCCCCCCCCCCCCTTCTAGTTTTCCACAAAATCTCTAGTAGGATTGGGAGGGGTTGTGCCAACTAGAAATAAGTAAATAGTCAAAATACTTTTTAACTTTTATATTTTATAGTGCTAGACATTATTAGTACAAATATTTAAAAATAAAAATGTGAATTAGCCCTTTAAAACAAATACATTATAGTTTGGGCCTTCTAATAAAATTCGTCATCTTCCGTCCCCAATCATATTGTATTATAGGTTATTTTCATTTATCATTTTTTATATTTAGTTGAGGAAAAATGATATTTCTTCATGTTATTTGTGTCTACAAATCTTCTTAGTTGCATGATCTTGACAAGTAGAAAGATCAATGACCTAACTTAAGTAAGAAAATGAGTTGATGACACTTGTGTATGATTGTGTAAGTACTAAAACGATTATGTAGCAATGGTCTTAGTTGAGCCAGGTATTTGTGAGATTATGTTTGCAATTGTTGCGTGATTCTATGTTCACTTAATTTAGTTACAAAGATCGTCGTATAAAACCACCACGTAATTTACACAATGTAATGTTCGAATAAAGTATGCCTATTAAGGGGGTGTTTCTTTTCCACTTAATAAGTGAGTCTAGAATCTAGAGTTTAGACCATTGTTTCATTTTATTGGGGAGACTCACAAAAACTTTTTTCTTCCTATCAACCATACATGACAATAAACTTCTTACATAACAATAAACTTCTTACGCTTTAGTGTATTTTTACACACCACTAATTGCATATACTTCTTAAATTTGACAGAACTATCACTAAGTCTCCTTGAATAAGCAATTAATTCTCATCACTAAACCACTCTAGGCTCTAGCTACCACCTTCGCGTTCTGCATCTTAATCATCGTTGCGTAGCGTATATAGTAAATAAACCTCGACATAAACTAGGGGTGAGCAAATGGACCGATAACCAAAATGGAACCGACCCAACCTTAAATGAATTTTAGAACCACGATTGGGTTTTAAGTTTTTCAATATTGCAAATTTTATTTTTCGGATCGGCTCATTCAGGAATTGCGGATATCGGTTCCAAAATCGAAAACCGGCCAACTTTAATATATTATGGTAAATTTAGTTTTTTTACGTGATACTTCAAACAAAATAGAGGGGGAGGGGGGGGGGGGGGGGGGGGAGTTCTCTTCCTTATACCGTTTTACGTGTTCATATGAGTTCTTAAAGTCATATTATAACATGGTCATTTATGTTTAACATACTCATTATTGCATATGTTAGTGATTATAGCTTTGATCGAAGGATATGCATTCGATCATACGTTAGTGATTGTAGCTTTGACAGTAAGTGACCTCTTAAGCTGCTTTGTTGTTCGTTCGTTGGGTTATTATTTTAATTATGAGCTTTGCTAAAACCTCTTACTAAATCCTCCTATACACACAACAATATTAAGTAATTTTTTTTTCACTCATTTTCTGTCTGCATCCAAATCGTAAGTTCTGGCACTTGGCAGGATTTTGTGAGTAGGTAATTTTGTAAGAATTTTTAGTAAGAGGTTTTAGCAGTTTTGTTTAATTATATAGTTCTTAAAACCATAATTAAACAATGCATAAAATCTTAAAAAGTAGACAATATTTGTTGTTGGGGCAAAGTTTGCGTTTGTTAGGGTCGTAGCAGTCCCTCGAATAGAAACAATCAATGACATGGCTCGGATATTCTGTTATATGCTCTAATATTTCAACATTCTTTATGTTTTAGATGTAAATAAACGTAAATACATAAAAAATAATGGTTTTTTTGGCGTTTTTGAAAAATTATCGGTTTCAATCAGGTAAAACAAAAATACGCGAACCGGACCCGAGAACCGAAACGGAACAGAAACACGCTCTATGGTTCAGTTCTCGATTCCTAAGATATGCATACTTCGGTTCTTCGTTATCTCGGTTCCGGGTTGGTTCCATACGGTTCTAAATCTGAGCTCACCTTAATGTACACAATAATTCTACAAAGCAACACCTCTAGCTAATTTATCAAACAAAGTTTATGTTAAACTCAAGCTCGTAAAACTCGAGTCGAGTTTTGACTGAACTCGTTTACGATATTGTCAAAAAGTACAATAAGACCCTCAAATCACATTTCACATCCCCAAAACATTTTCAAAACACAAAACCAAACCATCACCGCCGCCACCAAGAATGGATGCAGACGCAGTATCAAAAGCATTCGTGGACCACTACTACACAACATTCGACACCAACCGTGCTGGCTTAGCCAACCTGTACCAGGAATCATCCATGTTAACATTCGAAGGTCAGAACATACAAGGCTCTGCAAACATCGTTGCTAAGCTGACGTCACTTCCTTTCCAACAGTGTAAGCATACTATCACTACTGTTGATTGTCAGCCTTCTGGTTCCTCTGATGGTGTTCTTGTTTTTGTTTCCGGGAATCTTCAGCTTGCTGGTGAACAACACGCGCTTAAGTTCAGTCAGGTACTACTACATTGTTCTATATCAAGTAGCTTATTTGATTATATTATTGCTTATTGAGTTTTTTTATTAGTTTTTATTGAGTTTTTTTGGCTTATAGAATATAGAAGCTTATGATGTCATAATAAGCTTATATAAGCCGAAAAGTTTCAATATAAGCCACAAAAAATGAGCTTATTGAAACATAAGCCGAAAACCACATAAGCCATAAGCCAGCTATATAAGCTTAAACAAACACCCACTTAATGATGTACTGGAATGTATAAAGTGAGCCGGATTGAGTTCAATTATATGTTATTTGTTGATGTTGTTATTAACTCTGGTTGTTGTAGCACGTTTTGTTTTTTGTTATGCATTGCTTTGTGTTTAAGCTAGGATTGTGTTGTAAACGTTTTTAGCATTGCGTTTTTTTATTTATTTATGTGATTTGAAATTGCACAATTAGATGATCTGTTTTGAGTTCTTGGCAAATTCTGGTTATTTTAGGATGGACTAGTAAAATGAACAACACACAATCCTGCTGGAGCACGGTATGGGGGAGTTACGATGTAGACATTCACACCCTTACTCGTGTAGAGGGACTGCTTCCAGATGAAGGATGGACTAGTAAAATGGCCTCTAATAATCTGATCCAGTTTAATTAATTGCAGTAATCTACAGCGACTTGAAAATGATATAATAAGAAAATCAGAACTCTAAACACACTTTCATATGGTTTTGGAAACTGATTAGTTGCATAGTTTTTGGTCTGAGGTTCGAGCGATAATATAAGAGTCAATGACTGTTTATGACTTTGTGTAAGGTTGTTTGTTAATGTTTTGTTGACTATATATGTTTATTTTGGTGGCATCTGTTCTGAATTACTGTTAGATTTTCATGGTCACTAGTTTAGGGGTTTAAGGTATACATTTTGACCATGACCATCTCTTTTCTGCAAGTGTCCTAAAGTGTTTGTTTTGTAAAGAGTGTCTGTCTTTTTTCTTAGGGCTTGTTTGTTGAGAATTTGCCAAATTACGTCAATAATCAGTCTTGTCGTCATCGTTGTGGCACATGACCTGGGGAAAAAGGGACACAACATGCTACACTTCATCACATTGTTTTGAATGCATTAAGGGTTTTGCTTTGCAAGTTTCTTCGCTCGATTGCTCAAGTTTTATTGATAATTTATATAGATGTTTTAAAGGAATTTAAGCTCGATGAGAAGGCGGTTTGTGTTATTATATGGTGTGTTAAGAATTGATGTAATGGATGTATAAAGTAA
Organism: Artemisia argyi; assembly: GCA_030686995.1. Taxonomy (NCBI): domain Eukaryota; kingdom Viridiplantae; phylum Streptophyta; class Magnoliopsida; order Asterales; family Asteraceae; genus Artemisia; species Artemisia argyi. The sequence continues at coordinate 43,748 of JARVZY010011509.1, forward strand.
GCATATTGTGTACAGTTAGATGCTTTATTGGACTCATGCCATATCAAATTTTGTTACACATTGCTTTTGGTTTATTGATTGGCTAATAGATCTCTTTAGCATTTCATTTTTTATTTGATTATGTGATATACTGATATGAAATAGATGATATGTTTTCAAGTGTTTTGCAAATTCTGGCTATTCAAGCATGTGCTATGAAAATGACCTATAACAACTTATATTATCGGCTTGAAAACAAATAATAAGATAAACGGAACTCAAAACACACTGTCATGTGGTTTGGGAAACTGATTAGTTGCATTTTTACATTTGAGGTTTGGCAATAATATTAGAGTCAATGACTGTAGTGAAATGTTTCTATGTTAATCTTTTATTAATTATGGTTGTTTATTGTGTTGGTGTTTCTTCTGAATAGCTGTTTGTTTTCCATGGTCACTGGTTTTAGGGGGTTTCATGTCTAGATTTGATCATGACCACGCCTTTTCTGCACCTTAAGAGTGTCCTGAAGTAACCCTAAACACTAAGAACTCATTATTGTAATAAGAAAATGACCTCTAGGTATCAGATTTAGTTTCATTATATTCAAACGGAACTCATTATCTCCGAGTCTGCGACTTGAAATTGTGTAATAAGTTATAAGATAATTAGTCTCATAATATAACACTAAACATCACAGTATTGTCATGGTTTTGGGAACAGATCAATTGCATTTATTTAATTTTTATATGAGGCCTGAGAGGATATTAGAGTCAATGGATGTTTGGTAATGTTTATTGATTATAATTGTTTATTATGTCGGTGTGTCTTCAGAAGACCTGTTTGATTTTGATAGCCACTTTATGAGTCTTGCTTTGAGGGTGTAGTTAGGTTCCTATTACAGATTCATTTGTGGGAATGCTAGAGTTCTATTAGTTATTCGTACGGGTTTTGTATAAGGAATAGAGCTTCTACAAATCTTCTATGACCACTTTGAAACCAACAACCCATGTGATAGAAACACAGTTTATGTCTTGGGTACACGTCGAACTTCTTGGGTTTATAAAGTTTCTTTTCATTTGTGCACTCTTACACAATGAAATTATTTGGTGAATTCCTTCTGTGGAAATAATTTATCTACATTTACCAAATCACGTTGCTTAGATGGGAAATATTGTGTTTATGTTATTTTGACATGTTTTCTGCTTCCAAAATCACACATCTCTAATACTATCATCAATGGGAAATTATTTGATTAGTCAAGTGAATGGCCTAATAATTAAAATTGTTCCAAGTACTCTCCCTAGGCCTTTTTTTAAGGCAACTTTTTACACACCTACATACCACCTATCTCACACTATCTCGCAAATGTCTCCAACGAGACTAGAACCCACAACCTCTTGGTTGATGGGCACATTCACATACCGCTAGGATAAAGGCCCTTTGGTTTCTTCCTAAAAGCATTCCTCCCTCTTACCTGTACTTGATTAACTTTTTATTGTCTACTTGCAAAACATTTACAAAACTATACACTGCTTCCCCGTGGCTGTAATGGGGATATTTATTTGGGAGAAACAATAAATGGAAGAAGTTACATTCTTCTTCTTAAACTAGAGCCTCCAGTTATATGAGGTGGTTGGTAGCTAGAGAGATGCTATTTGTTAATAACTTGCCTAATTAGTACTCAGAAGTGCTATGTCGTCAACACCTTTGTTTTAGCTTAAATTGGAAATGATTTATCTCCCATCTTCTGCAAGTTGAGCTACCATATTCTGTATTTGTTTTGATTATATAAGCTTTTCTATAACCACCATCTCTTTGCTGACTAAAACTATTTTTGAACATAAATCACTATATGCTATTCTTGTACTCGTTCAGATATTTGCAAATTCACTTTTCTTGCAATTTTTTTCATGGCATATCTTTTCATATTTAGAAGTAACTTGTTATGGTTGCTGATTCACTCGCTTCATGATGTCCTTGCTGTTAATCCAGTATTGCTAATTTTCATTCCTCCGTTTATCTTATTTTCAGATGTTCCATCTATGGCCGACTCCACAGTCAAGCTTTTACGTTCTCAATGACATTTTCCGGTTGAACTATGCTTGAGCCTTGAAGCCTTCATTTATGACAGGTTATGTTTTCGTCTTAGCTGTCCGGCTGGCCCTTGAGAAGAAATGTTACAACTTGTTTTAGTTTTTCCTTTTTGGTATTTTGTTAAAACTTAGAACCGAACTTGAGGGGTCCTGGAAGAGGATACATGATGTTGCGTATTGCGAGTGGAGTCTTTCCTCTTTGGTACTCCTCTGTTTCTTGGAGAGCTGCTTTATTGTCTGTGTGAAGGGGTATCAGATTTTTGTCTTTGTACACCTTTGTTATGCAGTATGAAATTTTGAGGATTGGTTAATGCTCTGCTCGGTTTTATTTGTTGTTTTACATGTCCGTTCTTAAAATAGCAGGAAGGTGCTCTATGGTTCACTTCCCAATAAGAACTTAAACATGACATACTGTGATGTATCACACACTCAGATATGCCTCGCAATATGCTAACTAGGATTCAGAATGTGGCACAACGATATATGCATTGTGCAACACCCTTGTATGTCACACCACAATTACAAACCATGATGTATGGCACCCTCACTGCATCAAAAGCTTGCAAGTTCATTTTGCAAGTTTGCACATTATTTTAATCACTAGATGAGTACCCGTGCATAGCAACGGGATTTTATAGTGATAGATAGTTTATTGATAAAAAAAGGTTTATAAGTTATAAACGAAAAATAATAAAAGTTTGAAGATTTGGGAATTAACCATAATGTTTTGAAACCCGGTTTGACCCGGGTAGTTTAACCGGTTGAACCGTTCCGGGTGAAAAATGGGTCGATTTAAACAGGGTCAACTTGCTATGTTGGGTCGAAAACAGGTCAAATTAAACTGGGTTAACCCGCCGGGTTTGAAGCGTCCCGGGTCAACCCGGTTTGTGTTTTAATTGGTTGTATTTAATTTGATAGATTTGTTTTTAATTGGTTGTACAATGTAAATAAATCATTGTACTTTTAAGTAATGAATAATGTTTTGAAACCCGGTTCGACCCGGGTGGTTCAACCGGTTGAACCGTTCCGGTCGAAAAATGGGTCGATTTAAACCGGGTCAACTTGCTAGGTTGGGTCGGAAATTGGTCAAATTAAACCGGGTCAACCCGCAGGGTTTGAAGCGTCCCGGGTCAACCCGGTTTGTGTTTTAATTTGTTGTATTTAATTTGGTAGATATGTTTTTAATTGGTTGTATAATGTAAATAAATCATTGTACTTTTAAGTAATGAGGTGTTTTAATAAGAGTATTAATTACATTCTTTTCTCTCTCATTTGAACATTATTGAAAACTCAACATTTCTTGAAAACTCAATATTTCAATTGTTGACCATTTTTCCATTATATGTAGTAAAGATAAAGAATAGTCTCGCACAGGTGTTCATCATTCAAGACATATTAGCTTGTTGAAAGTACGAGTAGAGGAGACAAGTGATTACTGATACTACATAAAAATATGGTCAAAAATAACTATGTCAACCTGTCATGGGTTAAATATTATATAAACTTGTAGGAGTTATAACAAATTTATCAGTGACACTTGATGAACGATGATGAAATATGATCCATTGTGCACACTTGTTCTCTTCTTAATATCATATTCTTATAAGAGAATTCATGCACTAAAGTCTAAACACTTGCATTATGAAGAATGCAACCACATGTGATGTACTTTTACCTTTATGGCTTTATGTAATATGACAAATAAGTCACGATGAAGTAGCTAAACTGGGTGTTGGATGGGTCATTACCCACCTTTATTATCATTATCTTCTTACAATAATACACATATTTGACTAAATTGCCTAAAGGCAATCACCCAAAAACAATATATAGTTTAAAACGATCAATCAAACCATCTAATGACAACTTTCAAGACTCTATTTGCATGTGGTGTGTCAATACTTTATGTTGTTGGACTACTGTACATTTATGCTACACGGCAATGATCAATACATGATTGATATCACCAAATTGACAGGCTGTTGGGTTGTGATTAATGCTATGTATTGATGATATCAAACAGGATAGTGATTCAATTGATACCACAAAATCTGACAAGTTGTAGAGTTGTGTTTAATGCTCTACACCTTGGTAACACAGCGTGAAAACCGTTGCTAAACATGAAACTTGATCACGTATAGTATCCCCATACTCAAAGAGTCCGGACCTAACACATCTGGG